>WYDI02010416.1:29450-41509 GCA_009867235.2 Psittacus erithacus | reverse complement strand
GTAAAAGGGGGAGCTTGGGGTTGCCAACCTCGCACAAAAGGTGGTAGTGTTCAGGGCCTGAGCTAAGGAAATCCAAACGTTCTGTCTTGGATCAAATAACTTGGGATGATATCCACTAATACTATCTGCCTTACTGTGGATGACAATGATGAGCTAAGTCAACATCAGTACCAATGTTTTTCCCATAGCGCACCCCCTATGGCCTGACATGCTCCCTCTGTTCCCAATAGGACACGGTTGCCTCCCACGTAGCGGCTAGAATTTCCTGATTGGTCAGAATTGATGTCAAGGACCCACACCGACGATCCAAGACACTTGTCGCCTGTCTCACCCTTAAAAATATTTAAAATGTGAAGCAGTCTTAAGTTTACTAATGCTCTATCCTAGAGACTATTCCACAAAACCCAGAACTAATCTAGCCCACCACTGACACGCTTGATGGCAGCCAACACACTGCCTTGGATAGTTCGCTGAAGTGAGTTGGATAATAGGTGAAGAACACCTCAGGAGGGAGACCGCTAACTCTTCCGCAGGGATGAGGTTGAAGTCAACGTTGATTACACTGCTGAGTTCTTCTAGGAGCGGTCGCAGTGCTTGCACCCACCGGAGCTGCTCCTGGGCTTGAGTCTCAGGATCCATTGACGCAGGCTCACTCATCCGATGATACCGCTGCCTTCATCCAACGGCTGGGCATCCAGAGCGGACCATCATTTCCTTTTTGATAGACCCTGCGCTAACACACAAGGTGTGGATGACTACTGGGGATTCCTGTTTTGTGTACAACACCCCACACGCCCATAAATCTTCGAACACCTTCACTGGTATAAGCAGGCCCATTGTCCATCTTAATTGTCTCAGGGACCCCCATTATGGCAAAGCAGGCCGTCAAATGTCCTCATACATGGGTGCTTTTTTCCCCATACCATTTTTGAGAAGGTGTCAACAGTTACATGAACATATTTTAACCTCCCAAACTCCCAAACATGTGTGACATCCATCTGCCACAACTCCAACGATCTCAGGCCTTTGGGATTTACCCCAGCCCCAAGTTGTGGTTGGGATCTTTACAGCCTTATTGTCATACAGTGTGACTTCTACAGCTGTTGCCAAGTTGATACCAAGGCTCCCCCTCGTTGCTGGCTCTCCCAGTCCTGATTTGAGGCGCGGCCACCCCTCACACTCCACTTCCCGTTTTCCGAGCGGAAACATGTTGCTGTGGCATGATTGCAGGTCTGGCACCAATCACACCATACCGAGGCAGTACACGCCCGTCGTGTATGGCCTGGCTGGCTGCATCGGAGACAAGCCCCTCTGGCTAGGATAGACTGTTTCTTAGCCGGTCCTCCTGCGACCAAGGGCTGTAAAGCAGCTGCAAGGGCTCGGGTCTGCTCTGTCATAGATGAGCGAACGGCCTCCGACACAAATGCGGCTTGTTGAGTGATCTCACTACGAGCCATTTTCTCGACCATATCCTCCACGGTAGCATTAGTTGGAAGTGTCGATAGTAACAACTTCACCTTAGAATTAGCATTTTCATATGCCAGCATTCGGAGCATCTGTTTTTTCAGTTCATCACTCAAGTCCGCAGCCCATTCCAAGGCCTCAACCAACCGACTGATAAACCCACCGTAGGGCTCCTGTCCACCCTGATTTACTGATGTAAACGCAGGCTCCTTTTTCTCAGATGGTATCAAAAACAGCACTTGCTTGACTGCATTGGCCGCTGCATTACGCATCACCGCTGGGTAAGGCACCTTGCGCGTTTGTCTCTTGGTAGGGCCCACGCCCTAGGAGCTGATCAGCCGTGACAGCATATAAAGGGTCCCCCACCTGACGGGGTAAGGCGACCACCCTTTGGACTTGTCTCTCCCACTCACGCTCCCACAGAATATACTGAGTCAGGGTGAGTAGGAGACGAGCAGTGGTAGTACAATCATTTGGGCGCAAAAGGTCTGCACTGAAAATATATTGGACAATGTGCTTCGCTGGATCGGAGTGGAGACCATACTGACTGACCATCGCTCGTGCCTGCTGCAGCAGTTTCCACTCAAACGGCTTCCATTCTCCAACCCCGAGCCCATGTGCCCCGGGGCGAAGTTGCACTGGCATAGCTATGGCAGAGGCCGCTTGCCAGTCTCCTTCGAGTATGGCATCTCTTATCACTCTGGACCATCATGAACGCGGTTGTGTTGGCTTTAAAGACACACCTTCAGATGTGGTAACACACATGTCTCCCACGTGCACAGACGGCTTCCAATGATCTGCTTCTTCATTCTTAGTTGTCAGTTTATCAAACTGGGCTGACATCTTTTGAATAGCTGAGTCAGTTCCCTCATACAACTGAGGTGGATCCCGTCCCGCTCAGTGATCTTTGGGTGACCGCTGGGGGGAGTCATCTTCCGACTCTAATTCAGAGGAGGAGGCGGGACTACTGCAGTCTGCATTGTGCCAGCCTCTGAGCCGGCAGTGGTCGCCGCCCACCGGAACAGTCTGACGTGGAGTCTCTGCAGATGAAGCTTCCGCATTGGAGTCAGTAACAGAGCTAGTGGCGGGTGAGTCACTTCTGGCCAGCACTTCACAGGCCGAGCCTCTTATAGGAACTTGTATGCCACAAGCAGACTTGTCAAGACTGTCCCTGAACAGCCGGGCAGTATTTGCCAACATGCCTCCAGACGGCTCCGTGGCACCCAACAGTTCCAATGCAGCCATCGCCATCATTTTTTCTGCCACTATCTGCTTCAGGTGGTTTATGACTTCTCGCCACGTCTGGCCTAAATGTTTCACCGCTTTACTTCTCGTCAAATGTCCCTTTTCTTTTGCCCAGTGGCAGAGTTCCTGAGCTTCTTCATACCCACGCTCGCGCCTCGCTTAGAGAGGATCTTAAATAGGAGCGTGAGTGCCGCTTCTCGGTCCATATCCAAGCAAGCGGTCTTACCGTTGCGCTTACCGCTTACCGGTGCACTCAGTCAGATGCCTTTCCCTTCCCCCGGCTGCCGGTCCCTTCCCCCGGCTGCTTCCCGCTCCGACGTCGGATTCCAGTCCCTTCCCCCGGCTGCCTCCCAGTCTGACGTCGGATTCCGGTCCCTTACCCCGGCTACCAGTCCCTTCCCCCGGATGCCAGTCCCTTCCCCCAGATGCCGGTCCCTTCCCCTGGATGCCGGTCCCTTCCCTCGGCTGCCGGTCCCCTTCTGCACCCTGGTCCAGGCTCTCAGATTCGGGGCTCACGTCACACCTCTCGGGTCCCTGTTCAGGAGCCAGATGTAGGGACCCAGATGTAGGAGACTGGCCGGAGTCAAGACACTAACTCAATATGAGTGATGGAGCTTGCTCATTTATTGCGCAGTTTTAATGCATATTTATACCCCCTCAGGTTGATCATGTGCGCCACCTGCATGCCACCTTACATAGTGATTGGTCACCTGGATTGTGCATGCACTAAGACATCCGGCTTCATTTGTTAACTCTTTCCATGCTGTTTCCCACACTCAACTGCTTTCTCAAGCTTGGGCTGGGTCTTGCGGAACTTTCAAAGCCATGTAAACTACTTTCTATTTCATGGATAAACTGATAGCAGGCTCAATTTGTTAGGACAAAATTTAGCGTAGCTATTTATTATAAGAACAGCAATATCATAAACATCCAACAGTCATAAAAGCAATGATGAAACCACAAAAATGTATTATAACAAGCTTTTAATGTGGCTATGTCTCCTGGAGTCATCTCTGAAAAGCCTCTATGTTGACTAGAGCAATTGATAAAATGATAGTTTTCTACTGTAGTATAAAAAATATTGGGATGTTTTTACTACTATATTAGTTACTAGCATGCATGGTAAAGGAATCAATATGTGAGCACTTAACTGAGGACATGATGTGTGACAAGCAGAACAGCTTTGTAAAGAACACATCACATTAAGCAATTACAAATCCGTGATGAAATTACTACCTTGGTGAAGAAATATGTTAAAATTAATGCAGTTTATCTAGACTTTGCTGAAGGCTTTGTAATAGAGTCCAGACCAAGACCATAAAATTAGTGTGATGCTGCCTTGCTGAGAACACCAAGAAGTGATTCATGAAGTGTCAATAAGGAAGAAAATCTCACTGGAGAGAGGTTAGAAAGAGACTAACATGGGGTCTTAGCACTGCTAAGGAAAAAGATATCTAACTATCACATTTATTTGATTATCCTATTAAACAGGTAGAAATGGAAATGTGTTCAAATAAAGACAGTGAGGTAACCCTAACTTGAAAGCAGAAAAGAGAAATCAGGTTTAAAATCTTAGTCTTTTATGGTGCAAGTTGATGATCAGAGGGACTAACAAAGGAGTTCAATAGGAAGCAATAAACAAGTCAATAGGGATGATAATGCCTAAAATGCTGGGAAAAGAACTCACAGGACTTGATTCACAAGAATGTTTTTCTTCTGTGATTTCAGCATAATTGCAGTGTAAAACTAGCTTCACACAATGCAGCATCAGCTAAATTGCCTAAAAACCAAAAGCAGTTAACTGTTTCCCATCAAAGATAAGAAGATATGCATAAATGAAGGGATTCTGGAATTACTTTTTGTTGTTGAAATTAGCATTCAAACATCTGAAAACCTTGGGTTTTTATTTTGCATTATTTAACTTGCTCTGTTTTTCTGCCATTAGTTTTTTTGCCATATGTTTCATTGTGCTCACTTACTTTTCTCTTATGGATGAAAGACCAATACAACTCAAAACTCAAAGTTTTGTGAAGTGAAAACTAATTAGAATAATCATTACTGGCAACAAAGAATTCCTTCCACAAATATATGCCAGGATATGTATATACTCAGGGAAAGCACATCTCTATTTCACTGTAGGTAACTTGGTAAATTGTTCAAGGTCCTCTGTAAAGACGAAGCAGTCATCTGAGTTATTTTAATCAATTTGTTTCTAGAATGCTTATGAAAATTCTATGACTAAGTAACCTGGATCCCAGTTTGATTCCAGCCTGCAATTTCCTATGCTTTGCTTCAACAGACCATTGTCAATCCCATCAAGGATTAACTCAACCTTTGTTTATGTGTGCAATAGCAAAAGATTAATAAAAAAGGTCTCATTACTTATCAGCCTATCCAGAGTGTAGACAGAAAAAAAAACCCTCTCATAACCCTAGATTAATATCTCAAGTATCCTAAACACAGATGTTAACTATAATACTGCACATTTATCTGATTAACATGACTAAAAAAAGATTACAATAAAAGATTTGTATGCCATTTAGATAGTTCTATATCTTACTTTTTATTGCAGAGTAATACTAACTTTGAGAGACTTAGTATTGGTGTTTTTATTTTAATATAATTTTTTGAAATCTGTTAATTTAAGGTCAATGCATCTCTCATGGCCTATTTGAAAAAAAATGGAAGCAATGAGGCCTAGCTGAAAATGTAGTGACTCAGAGGAAACTTTTGGAATCCATACCCCAGGGTGAATTTCAGTCTCACAGCAGGCTTCATTTTCAGAAGTAAATGTTTTAAGCCAGGCAGATCAGACCCAGGGCTTTCTAATTCATTTTAGTTCAGAATGGATAGGGCTTAATTGTTGGAAATTTCTAAAAAAAAAAAAAATGAAATGTCTGTCTTATGGCAGGTAGCTGTAGCACTGCGTATAGCAAGACATACCTTACATTTTCCATTATTAAAAAAGAAAATTAAATCACAAGAACATATGGCCAAAATTTGAGCCATGGTAATTATTGTGGAATATCTGCCACACGCTAAATTTACGCTTAAATATCAATAAAATTCAAGTAAGCGAGGAGAATAAATGGTTTTTCCATGCTCAGTCATTATTTTAAATAACTATTTCAGTTACTGTACTTCAGAATGAAAATTTGAATCTATCTTATGAATGGCTGTATGCAAAAAGCTATTGAAATATGGCTAAGCTACAAGACTTTGAAAATCTAATATTACACAATATTCAACATGCCGAATACAGAACTCATCCTTCTGCACCTTCACTCTTTTGACCAGATGCCCATATACTCCTCCAAGGAGTAAGAATTGTAACCTCTTTAGCAGCTATGGTGGGGTTGACACTGGATGGATATCAGGTGCCCACCAAAACTGCTCTATTACACCCCTCCTCAGCTGAGCAGGGGATAGAAAATGTAATGAAAAGCTTGTGGATCGAAATAAGGACAGCGAGAGATCACCCACCAATTACAGACATGGGCAAAACAGACTCAGTTTGGTGAAAGTAGTTTAATTTATTATGAATCAAACCAGAGTAGGATAGTGAGAAATAAAACTAAATCTTAAAAACACCTTCCCTCTACCCCTCCCTTCTTCCTGGGCTCAACTTCACTCCTGAATTCTTTGCCTCTTCCCCACATGGGGAATGAGGTTTGTGGCCAGTTCATCACACATTGTCTCTGTCGCTCCTCCTCCTGAGGGAGAGGACTCTTCCCATTTTTCCCTGCTCCAGCGTGGAGTCCCATTTGTGAGCCATTTCTCACATACTCTCTCCAGGTGCAGTTTCACAGGTTTTGATTTTTTTAATCTTTCTTAACTAGGTTATCTCATAAGCACTACCACTGCTGCTGAAGAGCTCAGCCTTAGCCAGCAGTGGGTCTGTCTTGGAGCTGGCTGGCATTGGCTCTATGGGACACAGAGGGGAAGCTTCTGACATCTTCATTTGCACCCCACCAAGCTACAAAAACCTTAGTTAATAAAAAACACAAAACAAAATCCTGGTAAAAGCAAGGATGCCTGAATTTCCAAAATGTTCTAGGAGTTTTTATGAGACTTCTTATTCCCAGTGTCAAACTGACTTCCCATTTCAACATTTTCCCCTCTTCCACCTAAATCTCCTTCACTCATCTCTTTCTAGTCACATCAAACCCACTTCCTTCCAACAGTTTCTCTCCACTTCCTATTTCTTTCTCAGTAGTTTAATTAATCCTTGGATAGTCTCACCCACAGAAATTGTTTCAAATAATTAATAGTGTGCTGATATCACCGTTGGAAAAAATAAACTAATATTTAAATAGACTTTGTTGTCTAGTTAAACTGGAATCTTTTTGGGAAAGAGACTGCTGTATTATAAAAGCTATTCCCAAGGCGGCAAAAAGTTACACCAGGAAAGAAAAATAGAAATTGCAAAAGAAATAATAGTAATTCTAAAAATGGCAAAATGAGCATTTCCTATACTATCTTATGCGCCTTCTTGTTTACATTCTCATAGACTACACATGATTCCATATGCTTAAACCTCTCTACAGGCTGCATAAAAAGAAGTTGCTTTGGTATCTTTGTCTCAAAAGGATGTATTAAAATTCAGGCATCCCTGGCTTTTTGTGTATTTCCTATTAAATGTTCAAATGTTTAGACGCTCTGCAGCATTGTTGCACTTTTAATACTACAGACCATGCCCTTGTAAAGCAGTAAGTTCTTTAGCAGCTGATGACCTGTGCCACATCTTTAAGCCCTACATTAACAATAATTTACAAAATATATAATAAAAACAAAATATACACAAACTTATATCTGTACTACCACTGACGTACATTTAGCTATCAATACTATCACTAGTAGTATTGTCTTGTAGCTACTAATTTGTAAGCTACTAATACAGTTTAAAAAATGTTAACTGACATGATAAATCACTACAGAACTATCAGTTATTACAATGTTACTTTTATTCTTATGTTCAAAAGAATAATGCATAGATATTATAGTACAAACATATGCCACAGCCCCAGATCAAACGTATCTTATGTGAAATCCCATCATCTGTGTAATTTCCCTGTAAAATAATAAATTTCTTTACAACTGTTTGAACAGATTTTATTTATTTTGGCTTACTTCTCAGTTTTTTGTAGGTTATTTCTTTCTTTTATTACAATGACTAAACTGAAAGTGACATTGCTTGCCAGAAGTTGTCTTTTTTTGAGAATAGACATTCATAAAATATATTGAGAAATATATCCTAATATTTTCAATACATTTCAAGGAGGTTTAACTGTTTTCAACATTTTCTATGTTTTTTAAAGAAAATCAATAACAAAAATATTTCTGTTTCTTCTCTATCTGAGGAAAAATTAAAATCTTTACCTATGTAAAAATATTTTATGTAAGCTTCAGTTTAAGAGAGAAAGCAATTTTCCTTTGAATTTTTTTTAAACAATAAACATCTCAACAAGGTCTGATGCTGAAGCGTATTACAAAACAGAAAGAGAATCTTATACTGCTGCTGTCTGAGCTTCATTTGTTACAGAAAATCAACCCAATGAGTCTTGTTCTCAAGAACTGTGAGCTTAACACGTTTCTAATAACATAAAAAAGAAATAGGACCATAGACACTAGCACTCTACATTCTTGATGAGATTCTGCTATTATACACTTGCTTCATAAATTATCTGTTGGCTCAAAGCCACATTCAGCCTCCACTTGATCCTCTGAGCTTGAAACTGCCAGAAGACCTGAAATAAAGGAGGATTCAGCAAGCTGTCTTCTGTTGTCATCCCAACAGCTAAAGTCTGGCATGACAGCATGGCACTTGATTGGTAGATTGCCACCTAATAAATTAACTTAATAGATAATAGAATTTAATTGCTTGAGCTTCTCCTTTCTATAGCATCAGCTAACCTCATGAGTAGCTTACATTTTTTGCTGACAGAGTCAGCAGTTGTGATGGCCTTTACATCGCTAATACCACTCTTTGGCCAAGTCAGAAGGAAGTCTTCAAGGGTTTACAGCACTTCTCTATTTCTGGCTAAGCTACCTGTATAGACTTTGTCCAGGATCTATATCTTATATATACATTCCTTGTGGAAACTGCTTCTAATTAATCATCAGTAGGAGAAGCAGGAAAACGACTTTTGGATCACTATGATTTGGAAGTCCAGTAGCACTCCTGCTGTTCCAAAGCACTGCAAAAACATGATAGGCTCAAAGGGCACCTCTTTTTACAAAACATGTAACAGATCCTCCTGTCATACTACATTTTGGTACTCTAGAGATAGTGTAAACACATCTTCACATTTTAAAAGGAATTACTTATGTCTTAAAGATTGGACTTCGTAACTTAGCGTATTATTTTGTCTTTTTTCCCCACTCTATCATCTTACCTCTCACAAACATTGACGCCTTTATATTTGGACACTCCATCAATAACATTAAAAAGAAGCTGCATATATGATATATAATACCATAGTCAGGAACCTTTATAAGGAAAAATATTTACCTATGTTTTTGAAAAGGAGCTTCTGGATATAGTTTTGTTTGCAAAGAGCTGCAAGGAAATCTCTCCTTTTTTATGCTGCCTTGAATATGTTGGCATTTGTCATTGTGCTATTAACCATAGAAGTTCAATTGCCAAATATGGTACATGAACACCTGGTACCAGGAGTTTTTGGTCCAAGTGGAGACAGTAGAATTTTCTTAGAAAATGACATCCTCGTCTCTCCTCACAATATTTTAGGCCACAACTCAGTGCTGTTGCTCTAGCTACACTACATTTCTGCCCTGCTCTTTTTACCCTGAACCCACTACTCTTGTGGTATGTTTTCTAGCTATTTACTAGTAGATGGACCACACACTCTCTTTCCATGGGAACTGGGGTTGTTCTCAGATTAGTGTGGAGATAAGGCTTTTTCAGAGTGAAATATGAAATAAAACCGATTTCCAGTCAGGTCTTAAGCTAATTCCTTTAAGATATTTTTGTAAGTTAATCAAGTTTTGTTAATCTGAAAAATCTTTAATTTTTTGTCCAGTGTTACAGGAATCAAGTCTTTAGCCCAATAACATCATGTGGAATGGATACAACCTCCTGCTCTAGACATGAGACAAAAAAATCTACTAAGCATTTTTGTCTTCCGGTTTAGAGTTCTTGTACTTAGATTTTTCTTCTTGTTTGTTTTTGTAAAAATTCCTTTAGCAAAATTATACTTCTTTACTGCTATTGTCCAAAAAAGTGCAATGAGTTGTAGAAACACCTCTTCTATTATGCTGATCTCACATCACTTACATGAAAATTTAAACTTTCGTAAGCGTCATGTTAGTAGTGAGTTGGCCAAGGTCACATGGACTTTAACACAGAGAACAAATATTGTGAACTTAATGCTTAATGTAAAAAGTTGCAAGCCCTAGATGGCTTTTTTTTATATATATTTATAATAATTGTCTCAGTTGTCTGATTATCATCTCCATATCTGGGGAAAAGGAATCAAACCAATTGTTTAAAGTGGTTACTATTGAAATGCAGCCTTCAAGGCAGGGTTTGTGAATACTGCCTAAGACATTCAGAAAATCATTCTTACCTCTCTGTGCTTCAGCTATCTCATCTGAAAACAATGGGTATAATAAATACATCTTTGGCAGTTCACAACAGTGCTAGGCAAGATTTAGTCTGTAGACTTCTTAGTAGTTTTAGAAGGACAAGAAATATATCACGGAAAGGCATAAATAAACCACTTCAGTTATTAGTGTTCATTTATATTACACATTTAACTTGCATTACACTTTTATTAGGTGGTTTAAAAGAAGAAGATTGTTGCAATTTGCTGACCCGTCAATTATGTGTTCTTCAGTGAGCCATATACAGACTGAAAATGTTGTTTTTTCTGTTTCAGTATTTGAAGCCTATAGGGAAAAGACAGATAAGTACTGTAAAACTTCACAACAGAGCAAAATGATGTAGAATTGTGCAAAAACTTATATATATGTATATATATAAACATATCTTTGAATTAGTTGTTAAGTTCCACATATTAAAGCTGGAAATGCTTTGTGATGAAGCAACACAGTAATAACCCAACTTTATAAGGAAATGGTAGGAAAGAAACACTCCAGCAGTGTATGGACAATATTAGTACATGGCAATTGCCAGAATCATTTATGGATTCTATTTTTACAATATTCCGTAATAAAAGGAAGTAAGTATGCTTTTATAACTCAGAAGAATATGTAAGTGTTACAAGAATTTATATGAGCAGAAGCATTACAGTCACATCAAGTCTTAAGAGGAAAATATGATATTATGCATAACAACAAGTAATAAAAAGAAACCTCCAAGATTTTCTTAACGTTGTTTTTACTAACAGGTAGCAAGAGCTATTTACTTTTAAATTACATTTTTTAATCTTTCTACTGGTGATATTCACATCTTGAATATCTGATGTCTTTCTAACTTCTAGTATGTAAATAAAAGAATGAAGAAGCTTCAATATTTATGGATTACTTAATTTAATCTATCATAGCATAAGGGCAATTTGAAGCAATCCTAACACTATACAAGAGAAGCTTTGCAATGAAGCACCAGTCACTGCATGAAAGTATAGCAACAATGTGTCAATCTGATTCTGAGTTTCATCCGTCTCTAATTTGTCCATTTAAAATCATTCAGAGCAAACTCAGCTTTATTTTGAAGAAAAGAAAAAAAAAAAAAAATTGTTGTCCCAGGACTTAAAATTCAGCAGTGGAGCAGGAAATGTAGAGGGGTGAGATTCCAGCACTAATCAAGAGATGCCATCCAATCCATTGACTGTTATAGGACTGAAAAGTTCATTATATTTACCATGGTAGATATTTCAAGTTAACAAGAAGTTTTTTATCGGGCTAGGAAACATGCTTTCTGGAGTTCAGCAGGAGCTACCTGAAGTGCTCTCTGAAACAATGATGCTCAGATGTTGGTTCAAAGCTAGGACACAGGGGGGCTGCAGGTCACATTTATTTCCTCTGTTATATAATGTTTGTCTTGAAGGACACTGTGGTTAAAATGCTTCCTTTGAGTCAGAAAGCAGCAGCATCGTGACCAATATTAGAAGATATAATAAAGAATTTTTTCCCTTATCTGCAGAATATCTGCCTCGCTGCCGAGCCCAGTCCCGCTGCTGAGCCTCAGGAGGATGCAGGAGACGATGCAGAGCTTCCCAGCAAGGCAGAGGAGGAAGATCTGGACTCAGAAAAAGAGGAGCTGGTGGTGAGAGAGCCGGCAAGTACAGCAGTTACACCAGCCCCAGTGACAAGCACAGCAGCATCATTTGAGAGTTCTGAAGGTTTTGAATGGCCTTTGGGTGCCCTTA
>WYDI02010416.1:0-29350 GCA_009867235.2 Psittacus erithacus | reverse complement strand
TCTCAACCTGTGGGAGTTGTATTCTTTCGATTCTCTTCCCCATCCCTCCGGGAGCCAAGGGAGGAGGTGGGGGGGCACTGAGTGGGCTGCGTGGCAGCCCTTAAACCACGACAATAAGCATGGGATTTTTTGCAAGAATAATGGAGGCAATTCCACACACTAGCAAGCCCTTGAGTATCTACAATTGCATGCAAAGCACACCGTGTGCAAAAGTAGATGAGGTTTCGATCCAAGAGGAATTTTGAAAGTAGCTAAAAAGAGGTAAATATAATTTCTGGTGTTAATTTCTGTTTTAAAAGAACTTTAAAATCTCAGTGAAAGCATTGGCTTGGATACTCTATTTGTGCAATGCATTCTTACGCCATTTAAAACTAAGTTATGTCCAAATGAGAACTCCTAATACTTTCTTAATTGGAATTCTACTTTTTGCTCTCTGCAGACTATCCCACAATCATCTAATTTTTTCAGATGTTGCTCAGATAGTTCATGCATGAACCTCTGGTTCCCATGTATATATCAGAATATCTGATATAGTTAATTAAACATATATACATGCACACACATATATATGTATAATATTAGAAGAAAAAAATTAGACAAAAACCTGCTAATTATGACGGTTTTGCTCCAGGCAAATGATGTGTATTAGAACCCTTTTGCAATTTCTTAACAGTCAGTGCATGCTGCAGTACCACTACATTGAGCTTTTTTATCTGTAATACCTAATCATATGAAAAATTCATATAAAATAAAAATAAATATAAAAATCATATAAATAAATATAAAAATAATAATATAAAAAGGGCATAGACATGCAGGTTCAAAAACTTCAGTTGCTCAGCCCCGACCTATGTCAGAGCATAAAAGGCAACCGAAATTGATATAAACTTTATCGCAAACCTTTTGACAGCAAGAGAATCAAAGGAGCAGAACTCTTCAACATACACTGTAATTTCTAAATCCTGTACCAGCACTCATCCTCAAACAGAGGAGACATGACTGGTTTAACGGAGCTTGTGCTGCTTCCATTAACATCTGTACTACCTATTAAGGAATAGGAACATGAAAAGAATGAAGCAGGAGAGATAATCTAGTTCAGTACTTAGAAACAAAGGAAACAAAGTGTGATATGGTTGCTTTACCACTGACCAGGGGTCGAGGTGGATTTCCTTACTTCAGGTTTCAGATGCATGCACTGGATATGTCCTAAGTTCTTTGTGGTTACAAAGATGACAGAGATTTCCTTTTTTAAAAGGAATCACATGGAAAAGGCTAGGGGTAATGGGCACAAGTTACTCCTGGTAAGATTCTGACTGGGTACAAGACAAAATATTTTAAGAGTGAGAACATTCAGTCATTGGGATAATCTCCCCAGGGAAGTGATGGATCCCCTAATGTTGGATACTCGTAAGATTCAGCTGAACAGTGTGCTGGAATATCTAGTCTGAGTTAGACCAGATGATTCTTCAGGTTTCTTCCAGCCTTCTATGATTGATGTCAGTGCCATGAGGCCACTAATAGGTGCCATAGCCTCTTCCCTTCTTTGTTGGGCTTTAATGAAGCTGTACAACCCTGGATTGGGCAATTGTCAAAAGACCTGAGAAAGTTGTGAGAGGTATCATCAAGGATTTTCCCCTTGGCCTATCTCAAAAGTCGTATCTTAACCTTCTCTTCCCTTGCAGAGTAGCTCACTTTTGCTACTCTTGACACCTGAGGAAAAAAACCCTGAAAATCTAGAAATGTGACTTAATTTCTTATACTAGAATGTGTACCTTCCTCCATGGTCCAGTGGTTTTCTTAAAGAAAGACGTATAGACTTATAGCATCAGTTTCGGGCTATTTTCTATTATAGACATTTTTAAGTTTTATCCTGATCTTTTTATACTGGATTTACATGTTCAGGCAATCTATTTCCATTATAATGTATTCAAATTGCTTTATGACTATAATCTCTACATAAAACTGTTTCCAAAGAATTCTGCCAATCTGAGGTATTGATCCATCATCAAGTGACAGCTTTAGTGTTCTGAGTCATGTTCAGCATTTTTTTCCCTAATCAAACGTCAGATACAGGAATTTCAAGACAAGATAGAACAATTTTTTAAATTTTTTTCCCTGAAAGGGAGCTAGACTACTTTATTCAACAGTTTTTATAAGAATGTGATGATTTCATTGTACAAAAAAGTGAAAAAAGTATTAAAATTATTACAGATGGACTTTTAAAAGGCTCTGTCATAGAAAGTAAAATGCCTAGCTGCTTGCTGCTGCATTTAAAATAGCCCACATTATTTAGATCAAAAATGTTTCCAAATATCAAAAAGTTCTTTCACTATTCAGCTGTCTTTCTAAGTCTTCATTCACTAAACTGCTTTTTAGCTAACAAATGTAAGAATGTCTCAAAGATAAGAAAAAAATCCAAACACAAAAACACAAAGACCATTCTGAGGGATAGGAAAAGGGATGATGGGTTCAAACTTAAAAAGGGGAAGTTCAGGCCAGATATAAGGAAGAAGTTCTTTGCTGTGAAGATGGTGAGGCACTAGAACAGGCTGCCCAGAGAATCGGTAAATGCCCCATACCCAGCAATGCTCAAGACCAGGTTGGATGGAATATTAGGCAGCATGGTCTAGATTGAGGCATCTCTGCACACGGCAAGGGGGTTGGAACTTGATGATCTTAAGGTCCTTTCCAACCCTAACTATTCTATGATTCTGATTCAATGATATCAGAAAATATATCTTATGTCATTATGAACCAAATGTGATGCTCTTCTGTAACTGTATTTGTCTAAGTTACAAAGGAGTAACAGTAAGAATAAAGATTTACAAAAGACACATAGACTTAACAATCCAGCTGTTGAACAGCTTCAGACATTGATACAGGTGGATTATGTTGTACAACTGAGAGAAACAGCAACAATACTTTGAAAACAAAAAATCCTATCCACACTGTCCGCATTCCTTCACATTGTCAGCCTTGAACAATGCTGGAGTGGTAGGGAATGGCTGATTATGGTCAGCCCACAATAGCATCTCCTCACACTTTCCCTCTGCACAAGTGTGTCCCCTTCCCATGGGCTGCAGTCCTTTAGCGTGAGCCTCCTTCAGTGTTGGACTCCTGTCTGTGCTGCAGGGAAATATCTGCTCCACTGTGGTCTCCCCATGGGCTGCAAGAGCGGTCTAGCACCTAAAGCACCTCCTTCTCTGAACCTCGTGGTTGCAGGATTATTTCCCACTCTTTTTCCACACTTCTCACTGCCTGCGCAACGCTTTTACTCTTTTTTAAATATGTTTTCCCTGAGGTGCCACCAGTTTGGCTGATGGGTTCAGCTGTGCCCTGCAGTGGGTCCACTGGGCATGGCTGGATCCAGCTGTAACCAGCTGTGCCCAGCACAGGGTAGCCCCTGGCATTTCCTCACAGAGGCTGCATTTGCAGCCCTCCTATTGCCAGCACCTAGACACAAGTGGGCAGAGTCACTATGTGCAGGGGACTTCTACTAAACTCACTCCATTTTGTTGGTGCCTTTGCTGCATTGAGAAGAGGCCCAAATCTAAAAGATATCTCACTCCTCCCTCCTTTCCAATATTTTTTATTTTGCTTTTCTCTGATTTTCCTACAGTTTTTTTATTTTTCTGTGATAATGATCAGGCTGAATGAATATGCTGCAGACCAGGCATGGGAGCATTCTGAGTAGGAAATGGGACTTTAGCCATCTTCTTTAGCACCCGTCAGCTCACATCCCTGTACTACAGGACATGGTGGCTGTCAGGCTGCTCTGAAGCCTTCACTTGGGTTGATGTCTGAGCAAGTACCAAAGAATACTTGAAATATAAGGAATTTTTTGTCCTTGCTGTGGCATAGAAATTAACTAGCCTCTTAGCTACCACATCTCTGACGTAGTAGATACATGACAGCCTGTTCAAAAAGTTTCATGTTACATGTAAACAATTCTACTGATATAAGAGCAATCCTATAGCACTTTACCAGTATTTATTTACCTAGCAAAACAACCTTCCTTTACCTTCAGCAGAAGTCTTTCCAGAGTTGAGATTAAAGAATGTGAAACTTCCTACTACCACCATGGAAATATATAAACAGTGCTTTTACTGAGCCTGGCAACACAGCAAGGAAGCCCTCCAAATCCTGAACATATTAATAGACTACTTCTTAAAAAGCCATGCTTTTACAGTGACCAAAAAGATAATTCTGAACTGTTTTACTGAGATTGAGCTATTTCAAAACCACAAGAAAAAAATTATAATCTTCTAAAACTGTCAGATGCAACATTTCAGTTGTGCGGTTGTCTTTTCCCCCTACATCATTCCACTTTGCAACACTGAAAACCAAGATGCTTATAGTGCTATTAATATGAAACCTGCATATGGAGAGTGATTTGGGGCTTGTTTTGATTCAAATTCTGTGGAAACAAATGTGCTGAGAGCAAGCAAAATGAAATTGGAAATAAGATGTAATTTTCTACTGTTGAGGAAAACTAACCCCTAGAACAGTATGCTAAAGCATGCAATCCATTCTTCAAAACTAAGAATTCTTGGTTTAAGAATGCATTTCTTTCAACAAGTAGTTTAAAGTTCAGCCATATGTTATTTGCTTTGATAATGTTAATTTACAAACAGGGAAAGAACTTGTCTTCACCTCAGAAATTACTAGGTGAAAATGTTTACTAATTGCCTTAAGGAGATAAAGCAAACCCCTTCCTTCTGAATAAAAAGTCACAGATAGCTGGAGGTGATCAACTGTAAATAACTACCAACTTTTCTGCAATCTAAACAAGGACAGTGGGAAGGATAAACATCTCTCTATCATATCATTATTGTTTCTGTTGTTACTGCTACATATAGTTTGATTCTCTGCAATGAACTTCACACTTTGTTAGACAGAAAAACAAATACAGACATAGTCCTTGTCCTTGGGAGTTAACGATCTGAAAATAGCCCACTCAGTGAAATGTTTCTGCCAGGTGAGAGCACTGGTAGGTGGTAGCACAGAACTGTTCTCTGCCAACTCTAAACTGGATCAATGGATAGTAAAGAAACTTCACTCTGACAGGCTGAAGGTCTGACACAGTTCATGGGCATTAAAATCACATGTGGATATTGCAAATATTTAGAAAGCAGGAGTCTGACTTGCTTTAAAAAATCTTTGGTACTGGTCTTTTCTAAAATGTTGTTCTGGAGTACATGTGATGGAAAAAAGTGAGGAATATGAAGACTACTGTTGGGAATTTTATTTTGTGTCAGGAATACAAAAATAGTGATATTCTAAGTGTCCAATTTCTGCTTTGGTCTTTGCATGCTACACTATTAAATACTGCAAGATATTCCTTTGAGATTATACTGTGTTTTGGCCTGGTCTTTGTCCTGCGTATTTTTTCATACAGCTTTAATGTGAATTTTTTGTGAAGCTCATTTGTGGAATTTTGTTCTATCTCATTTGTCTTTCCAGTTCTACTTCTACTAAACTTCTGCTAGAAGAAAAAAAAAAGATATGGATAGCAATTGCTACAGGTCAGTGAGGACTCTACAAGTGTGCACATTTACATATTAAAAATGCATGACATTATATGGCTCATGATAGATTATTTGCTCTTATTCAACAAGTGCTTCCTAGTCATAGAGAAATTTTGATGCTCTTTCTTCAGAGTAATGAAGAAGACAGGGAAAAATCTCCAATTATTATATATCCTAATACTTTTTTCTAACAAAGGAACATGCATTATAAGAATTATTCTGCTTTTGCCTATTATCAAAAACAATTATATAATTACATTGTACAACAGATGGATAAAAATGCTATTGGTTTCATACAACAGAATTATATATCCATCTCTTACAAGTGTGAGACAAAAAATATGTGGTCTTTGTTTTCATTATTGATAGCCAAATAACCCAAACACAGGTACTGATAATGGTGCTGAGGAAATTAATGGATTATAAGAACACATTTTTCCTTCCTTGTCTTTGATACCACTATCAGAATAAGTCAACAAGGTTTCAATACTCAAAAAGCAGGGTAAGAATTGAAAACTGAGCAGCTTTGGTTAGTTCAATTACTCATCTATTCACTATTAAGAATTAAACAATCTTTAAACAAATATTCTTTTTCCTTAGATTAAATTTTTATGGAATGAAAATGGGTCTCTTAAAGACCCATTATAAGATAATTATACCTTAGAAACAAGGTTGTATTTGTTTGTCATGTATCAAGGATAATATACTTACTTTTATAGAGGAAGACTGCATTCCTAGTGGCCCTATTTAATATGATTGTCCCTATCATATGAATTTATCAAGGTCTTTGAAGTTAAATTCAGGGAGATCACACAGGGAATTATGCAGTCATGTAAAGAGGTTTTGTGTTGATTTTGTAAGAAGCTGAGAAACCAAGTGCAGCACCCACTGGCAGGAGACAGGCAGTATGAATTTCAATGATGCAAGACCCAAAAATACATCATAGGGAGATTTTTAGTAAAAAAAAAAAAAAAAACAAACAAAAAAAAGAAACTTTATATGAAGGTACATGAGCATCTGTGAAGGGAGCCAAAAAAGCACTAGAAGGACTCACAAACATAAGCAAGGAAAAACATGTCATTATTACCTGCCTTCCTGGTTTCATTAGTGAAATTAGTTCGGGCAGTGCTGCAGTTTGCTCATGAAAGTCTCTATCCTGAGTTTACAGCACCATTTGCAGAAATGAGAAGTACAGTCAAATCAGACTGAAATGCAATATTGTTTTACATAACCAAGCCAAAGAAAATTATCAGCTGTAAAGAAATCAAATCCAAGAACTACCTCTCTCCTCCACAGATACAAGCCCTAAGCATATTTTTATCTTTCACAAAGTGTGAACATTTCAGCATGTCCTGCGGATCAGGAAATATTAGGAAGCAATTTGCTCATAATGGAAGTGAATGCAAATCAAACCACTTGAGTAAAAGAACTTTGCGGAGGTGGGGTGGGAGAGAATTTGCCTCCACCCAGAAAAAAACTGAGATGGGGAGCCTTAATTGTGTACTTTTTCTCAGACTGCTCGAGTTTTCAGTTCAAAAGGGGTGGCGCTTCATCCCACACTGCCTCTCCTGCAATCTGTTCATACAAGGACGGTCCATCTGCTAGGTTTAAACAGACCCCCAGTTGCTTATGTGTTTGTTCACAGATGTAGGTAGGAGGTTTGACTGCAGGTTTCTAAAACTTGAATCCAAGATTATGAGACACATTTGCAAACATACTTGCATATAGCAGTCTTATCTATTTGCTCTATTGTTTGACTTACAAATCAGTTTCATTTAAATTGAAACATGGTAGTGATACGCATATAAAATTGAATTTGCACAATATCATTTCAATTTAGTCAAGAACTGTGAAATATACAATGACAGAAAGCATTCAAGACAGCAGCCATGAAATTATTATGTATGAAATAGAATTTATTTGAGAGGAGAAAGATTTGCAAGGAGAGTTTATTTCAAAGAAAGTCATTTCTTAAACTGTGGAAAGTGCTGCACTTGAAAATAACATTATAATTTCAGCTGATTCCTAAGGGTCCCCTACAAGTAAATCAATTGCTCTATTTTTAACAATGGGCTGAATTTGCCTCTTTATAACAAAAGTACAGATTACTGAAACAGTTTGATTAAAACTTGAAGTCCCTTCTGGTTTTTTCAGTCTTTCCTTAGGGATCTGTCTTTCTCCTAAAAGCCAGTTCTTAATATTGGAAAGTAAGCTTGGAATACAACAGAGATGGTACAGAACAAAAAGCACCAACACATGACTACCCCATCTGGCAGGAAGATACTTTGTAGGAAGATGTTACTATGAAATTTAACAAAATTTAAAGTGCGACTTTCTTCCTACTCTACCAGCTGCAATAGATAATTAGATTACAGTGCACAAACAAGATTTGGGTTCACTTGCAAATTAAACTTTATGGGACAGTTCATTATTTGAGACCCTCTGTGAACACAATTGGTTTGAAGAAAAACACTTGAGCAGTGAATCACAAATAATGTATGTACATATGGATGATTTCACTTTTATCCTAAACATATGTTTCTATCTGTGTCTAAAGGAAAAATTCCTTATTGTATAATGAAAGAGCAGGTTCTCACTTCTCCCTTTAGTTTTTCATCACATCCAGAGTGATTCAGATGCTGAGCTGCAGAATAAGCCCTGCCTGGCCAGCATCCCTAGAGCACAGTTATGTACCTAGACACAGTCTGCAAGATAATGGAACAGGCAAGCTGGACCACTATTGTGAGTCCATTTTAGGTATATTGGTTACAAAATAAACATTAGCTTTTGTAAACAGTTTTAAAGGGTTCCAGGTAGCACTAATTCTACTTCGCATTGTCCTGGTTTTCACTGGGATAAATTTAGTTTTCTTCCTAGTAGCTGTCACAGAGCTGTGTTTTGGCTCTAGTCTGAGAACAATGCTGATAACACACCGATGTTTTAGTTGTTGCTAAGTAGCCTTACTCTGACCAAGGGCTTTTCAGCAGTCTCTCATGCTCTGCCACTGAGGAGGGGAGCAAGAAACTGGGAGGAAGCAGAGACAGGACACCTGACTGAAACTAACCAAAGAGATATTCCATACCACAGCGTGTCATGCCCAGTATATAAACTGGGGGGAGTTACCCAGAAGGCCCACATCACTGCTCTGGTGGACTGGGTATCAGTCAGCGAGTGGTGAGCAATTGTACTGTGCATCACTTGTGTTTATTGTTGTTTTTTTCCTTTCCCTTTTTAGTTTCATATCCTCTCCCTTTACTATTTCCCACATCATTATTATTACCATTTTTATTACTATTATGTTGTACCTTAATTATTAAACTGTTCTTATCTCAACCTGTGGGCTTTACACTCTTTCTATTCCCTTCCCCATCCTGCTCACGGAGGGGGAAGAGGAAGGTGAAGGAGTCGCTGCATGGTGATGAGTTACTGGCTGGGTTTAAACCACAACATCTTAACATCTTCAGGTTTTTGCTTATGCGATTTTCTTCATGTGACTGAATTTAAACCAGGATTTAAATCCCAGCGTTGCTAGATACTAAGCATACCTGAGAACTGATTAATTTCATATCTTACAAATATAGCAGGGCCTAGCCCATTTGCAGGTAGAAGGAGGAGCAGAATATATGCAAGATTTATAGCTAAATGTTGTCCATCAATAGCTATCTCTAAGAAAATCCTAGAATTTTAGCTACTGACTTTTCATGGAATCATAGAATGTTTTGGGTTGGAAGGGACTTTTAAAGGTCATTTAGTTCAACACCCCTGCAATGAGCAGGGACATCTTTAACTAGATCAGGTTGCTCAGAGACCTGTTCAGCCTGACTGAATGCTTCCAGGGATGGGAAATCTACCACCTCTCTAGGAACCTGTTCCAGTGTTTCACCACACTCATTATAAAAAAGTTCTTCCTTATATCTAGTCTGAACCTACTCTCTTTTAGTTTAAGACCATTACTCCTTGTTTTATCACAACAGGCCCTATTAAAAAGTCCTTCTCCATCTTTCTTATAAGCCCCTGTTGGTGTAAAGGGTTTTGGGCTAGGCCAGACATCCTGGGATCACCCAGAACATTCTGGACTCGAACATCCTGGAATCAGCCAGAGCATTCTGGGCTGGGCCTGACCATAGAGGGGAGTAGCCACCCAGAGAGTAACACATAGTGGCCAGTCGGAGGGTGGCAATGTTCAAATCCAGCCAGTCCTGTTAGTAGCATGAGAACAAAAGGTGTAGTCTACATAAACTGTGGAACCAACCGGAAGGGGGCAGATAGAAAAGAAATCTCTGACAGTAAAGAAGTTTTTGGCATGGAACTCTGCAGGAGTCTGCGTGTTTAATCTCCACAAGCCCCCTTAAAGTGTTGAAATGCTGCCATAAGGTCGCCCTGGAGCCTTCTTTTCTCCAGGCTGGGCAGCCACAACTCTCTCAGCCTTTCCTTAAAGAAGAGGTGTTCCATCCCTCTGATTGTCTTCATGATCCTCCTGTGAATGTACTTCAACAGTTCCATGTCTTTCCTGCAAGTCTTGACTCAGTAATCCAGGTGGGGTATTCCAGGAATGGAGTAGAAGGGCAGAATCACCTGCCTTGACCTAATGGCCACGCTTCTTTTAATGCAGCCCAAGATACGGTTGGCTTTCTGAGCTGTGAGTCCACACTGCCAGCTCATTTCCAGCTTTTCATTCACCAGAACCCACAAGCTCTCCACAGGACTCCTCTCAATCCCATCATTCCCCAGTCTGTATAGATATTGGGGGTTGCTCCAACCCACGTGCAGGACCTTGCACTTGGCCTTGTTGAACCTCACGAGGTTCATATGGACCCACTTCTTGAGCTTGTCCAGGTCCCTCTGGGAGGCATCTCATCCCTCAGGTGTGTCAAACACACTAACCAGCAAACTTGATAAGGGTGCACTCGATCTCTCTCTCTATGTTATTGATGAAGATGAGCTTCCTGGATTTGTATTGTGACCCTGGATGTTGTCATTAAGGGGCATGATTAGGTAGATTAAGGTTGAGTAGGTGTGGAAGACTGACAAAGATAAAAACCAAGTGAATCCCTGCTCCTAGAAGGACTTCAGAGCAAATTTAACTGCATTTATTCTTAATCCTGTTTTTTTTGGCAATTAAGTGTCTATACAGTAGACAAACACATTTTCAACTCGTCAATTGTCCTGTAGAGCCATACAAATATAATTTTAGAGAAGCTGTGCTACATCAAAATCAGGTTGCCACCACTTATTTATTCACAATCAACATCACCTTTATTTTTGGGACATTCAGGGCATACTTTAAGTAGAATTTCTCCTTCCTCTCCTCTTCTGTTCTCCTCCTTCTCCTCCTCCCCATTACTGTCTGCAGTATGATGTCATGAATTTGGGTTATATCTGGGGTTTTTTTTTTTCAAATTTTAGACATTTGGATCAAGAAGGAAATGCATCTCTGGAATAAGTCCCTACATGCTCACAAGTGCTGATGAAAGTGGTTGTGTTACTTCAGTATTTCTGTGCTTTCTGTGTCAAAATATACAGGAATGGTCTTTCTGAGAGTTCATCTATTATAATTTTAATTTCATGAGTGAAAAAAACAAGTGTATTATCCTTAACAAATCGGCAAAGATTATTCCAAACACATTCATAACTCAAATTGTATGTTAGCAATTGAATTTCACTCGTACATGGTCTCAAAGACCTTAGTTTGCCTTTACAAGAAAAACTGACACAATAAGTAAAGAGCAGTCACAGAAATAAAAATTACAATCCTCAAAAAATAAAATCCTTCAGTAAGACCAACACGCCTGAGTTAGAGTCAGCAGAATTATGTGTTTACATTCAATAGTCAGACTTTCTTCACAAAGCTGTTTGCAATCGTATAACTAATCTGTACCAGAGAAGTCAAAAGATGAGTATGTTTGAAGCATTTTTGACCCTGTAGTTGACTGGATCCAAGAAGATCCCTTGAGGCACTGACTGTTGATAAGCACTGGGTAATTTCTGCCCCTTTCAAATGCAAAAATTTTAATAATTTTTTTCCTAACTTCAATATATATAACATATGTTGTAAAATTTTTTGTTTTGTTAAAAAAAAAAAAAAAAAAAAAAAAAAAAAAAATTAAATTGGGGGGTGGGATAACTTTCAATATTTTTGATTTAATAAATAGTTTTGAAGAACTTGAAGATCAGTTAGCATTTTTCAGGGACTATCGAATATGAGCTGGATAGCTCTGCATCTACAGGGGAAGAAAGCACCACACAAAAAGGTCCTACTTCGGATGCAGCTAGGTTGCTCACTGTAGAGAACAGCTGCGTAAAACAGCTACTGGGCAGTAAATTCCCATCCTGGCACTCTAACTTTCCTGTGTAGATAACCCCCATAGCCATTCAGGCAGGTCAATGAAGCGCCTGCCTTTATTGCCATTAACGTGAGTTACAGCTGTTTACAATTGCTGCGAGACAGTCTAAACGGAGAAAGCAAACATTAACAACCTTAAAGGATGATACCATTATGAAATGTGTCTCTGCAAAAATGATATTTGAAGTTCAATGTCTGTCATGTTTTCTAACTTCCCAGTTCAAATATGTTTAGCTTAAAAATTAAAAAGTTTGTTCCATCTGTCAGCCCTGCATATCCAATTTCAAATTTGTAAGTGAGGCTGCTTCTTCTTGGCTCCAATGTCACTATGATGTAGATTGCACAGAAGAAATTCTCCTTACATTTTTGTTCATGATGGCTGAATAGGAATACTGCCTCTGTGTGTGTGTTCTGTGTAAAAGGAAGTAAAAAGGAAAAGAAAAATATTGTTGCTTAAGTAAACAGACATGCTTTTTCTCTCTCACGAAAGCTAAGCATTTGTTATTAATAGCCATTTTTTAAGAACAAAGATTTTTGGATGCCTAGCTCATTGTAAATTACTGTGACAAATCCTATTTTAAATCATCGTTGTCAACATCAGACTCTGGATCACACCCATGCTCAATCTCTTGAAACAAAAAACCAAGCTTCCACTTTATTTGAGTTCATTGAGAGAAGTTTCCTCAAAATGCAACAATCCAACTTTTCAGTTTAGAACTCAAACAATCAACAATAGGGCTAACACTAGGGCTAAGTGTTGCAACTTGTCTTGTGGAAGATGGAAGATCATTTGTAGCTCTTTTGGAAAATCAGAAAAATTGGGCTCTTTGATAATTATTTTTTATTTAAGGAAAAAAGCCTGTTGCTCACAGTAGTGAAGGAGATAAAAGACTGATAAATAACCCTTATTTTTCAACATAATCTTGTCTTAATTTCATGAACAGCACAGTCATCCTGCTATGAGAAAGATTTGGAGGTGACTGTTGTGTCAGTAGGATAATGAAAAAAGAAGCAGCATGCATAGATTGAGTGGCTGATGGCCACTCTATTATCTTGTTTATTTTCCTTTTGGCTTCAGAGCAATGAAAAAGGTCAACATCTCATAGGATTTCATTTCCCCTGCCTCTAATCGACAACTACAGAAGTCTGAAGAAGTGACTGGGAAACAGTATTCTGATGAAATGATATAAGAAGACAAAAATGACAGAAAAGAAAGCACCTCTCACTAAGTAAAGCTTCAAGAAGACACATTTTCAATTTCATGGCCAAAGAGTGAAAGTCAGGTTATAGTAGTGTTTAGATGTAATAAACACAAGTAGTTAAAAGCGGCATGTACAGTGGTGACACCACTTTACTTTTTAACTGAACAATATATGCTGACATAACCATTTCCTTTCTCCTGTACATACTCAGAAATAAGTGCTGATAACATCAGAGGAAGACAGACTGTGTGAGCAAGTTATGAAAGGGAAGTAATGGTAAAATGGGCTGCCAACTCATGCTAGCAATGGTGAAATGGGCTGCCAACTCACTCCCCCACTTCTTCCTCCCTCCCGCTCCCAGAGGGGTGGGGAAGAGAATCAAAAGCATGTAACTCCCACAGGTTGAGATAAGAACAGTCCAGTAACTAAGGTATAACACAAGCCACTCCTGCTACCACCAAGAATAATAATGATAAGGGAAATAACAAGGGAAGAGAATACAACCGCTCACCACTCGCTGACCAATACCCAGCCTGACCTGAGCAGTGATCTAACCCTCCTGGGTAACTCCCCTCAGTTTATATACTGGGCATGATGTGCTGCGGTATGGAATACCGCCTTGGCTAGTTTGGGTCAGGTGTCTTGTCTCTTCTTCCTCCCAGCTTCCCCTCCTTCCGGGCAGAGCATGAGACTTAAAAAGTCCTTGGTCAGAGTAATCATTGCTTTGCAACAACTGAAAACATTGGTGTTATCAGTGCTGTTGCCAAGCCAAAAGTCAAAAACACAGCATAGCACCAGCTACTAAAAAGGAGAAAAAGGACTGCTACTGCTGAACCCAGGACACTGTTCTAGTCCTGCGTCATAGAAAGCAGATAATGTATGGGCTATAGGAATGCATCTTAGTTAAAGCTGCCAATCTCTGTTTTCATTTGAGTTTCAAATATTATAAGTCCTACAATCTGCAACCCAGGGACACTTTGTTGTCATCATTTTCTGGATAACTTAAAATAAATAATATTTGAGAAAGGCATAAGTTGCTCACAGATATTTTAGGAAAAGATAATGCATATAATTAATTGCAATAATTAAGGATGACATGATTCAGTATGACTTATTAAATCAGAAGTGCTAGTCACTGTTAATATAAAGGCTCCATTGTTTGTAGCTAAGAAAAGATTGAAAGTAGGACTTTGATGACTGGAGGTTTCTTGCTTCTTGGCTACAGTTTGTTGTCTGAAACAGGCTGATAGCCTGTTTAACAGACATGCAGAATTTGGGGCTGGGAGGGATCATGACATGAACTTTGATAATTTCTAATTGTTTTACTAAAAGTTTGTTAGGCAACATTGCTAGTAATATGAATAATTTAAAGGTTTTTTTCCCTTCAAAATGATTGTATATTTACAAGAATGCATTTAGAAAGGGGTAGTAAGAAATATATTTGTTTCTCTGTACCAGCTTTTCAAATCTTTTCTTCCTTTGAGGCTTCTCAAGGAACTGAGTTTTTTTCCAGGGTGAGAAGGGACAGATGATAGGGTTCTCATTTTCGTATATTTTTTTTTTTTTTTTGTTACTCTTAAGCAGATCTGTAATGATTTCAGGCAAGAGTTCTGTTGCTGAAATTATTATTGCTTTAATGTAAATATTAATAAATATGTATTCCTTTATTTTAAAATGATTACTTATCTGGGGAAATGTACGACATGCTTAACCATTATAATTTGCTATGCATTCCTCTGGCATGATAAAGCATACCAAACAAACAATAGAAATGCTGAGGTAATAAATAGATTAATAGAATTAATAGTCTCTTCTCTTTCTTTGGTAGAACCTGATGTACACTGACTCCAGGAGATGCAAAGTCTAGAGTCAGGACTGCACTTATGATATCCAGGCTGCTCAGGATCTAGATGATACAGAAATGGTTATCTGCACGTTTCGTTTATACCTTCCAGTCTTCACAAGTATCCTGGCAAGTCAGAGATAAATCACACTCAGCATCATATCCCACAGGCCTTGTTGATAGACAGGGTCTTAAATTCAGACTGTCTCACCACTGTTGAATGGAAAAAACTGAAAGCAAACATGTCACCATTTCTTCCTATGTTAGTCTTCCTGCCACAATTACTTTATCATTACAAGCAAATTCCATGTGAAGGTGGTGTAATTCTGCATTAGAAAAGTATTAAACACAAACAGGCATAGAAATTTTAAGAAATAAATGAGTTCCAAAAGTGGTTTTGAAAGTCTTCCTCTATAGGAGTCTCAGGATCGCAATCACCTACACTGAAAAACAGGGCTAAAGACAGTTTGTTTTCCAGCTTGCAATCAGATCAAGCCTTTCCTCAGAGGAAACATGACTGTTACAGATGTACTTGCTTCAAATTCTGTTTTCCTATAGAAACCTGATTGCACCCTGCTTTCTCCAGTAGCTGAACTGATGGAGTCAGGAGAGTCCACTTGCAGCCCAGGAAGGACATCTGCCCTGTGTTCACTACTTCAGCACATGATGGAAAGAAGGAATTCACAGCAGCAGATCAACAGTGTATTGTTGGTGAAAGGAAAGAAAAACAGGCTTGGGAATGTTTTAGAGGTGCAGATGGTCACTGACCATCACAATTGAGTATGTGGAACTGTGGCCATGGAGTAAAGACCAGGGGCACAGTAGTTTCATTCTTTGTTTCTGGTCAGGATCTTTTCCTGAAAACTTGGCAAAGGTTTTCCTGTGAATGATGACAAGTGAAAAAGAAATCCATTATGCTGAGTTGTTTGTAACTATTGAGCTAGACAGCTCTGACTCATTCTGTTCTCATATGCACTCTGCATACACCCACCATATATTGGCTGAGCACAGCCATAACCTTGCAGTCATGACAGTCATATCTTTAACCCATTTTTACTACTCTTACTTCCTTGATATTAAAATGTCAAAAGAACTTAACATGGACTATAAAACAACAACTTTAGTATAAATTAGACACATTCTATAATCATATATACCAGATCAGACTACGATTATTTTCTTAGGGTGTATAGAGTGACTCTTTGCGTCTTTCAGTAATTTTTTATTCCATCTTCAGGAAATGTTTATGATTACAGTTTCAAGTACTGTCTTCTAGGATAAAATGCAACTTTTGACATGTTTAAATGTGACTGGTCATGTTCAACATTATTGATTAAAGTAAACCTCATTTTCATGGCATCTTTTAGTGCCATGTAAATTTAGGGTAAAATTATAATCTCAAGGAAGTAAATAATGAAAATCTGTTTATTTTGGGTTAGGGTTAGGGTTAGGTGAATTCTTTTTCCATCACTATGGAAAACATAATTATCCTGGCTTTCTGTAAGCCTGCCATGTGCATACCATGTTCAGTTTCTCATGTCCAGGCTGAATCCAAGTCTTGAAGACTTTCTCTGAATAATTCATCTAACAGATATCCTTTCCTTCACCTGAAACTTTTCTAAAGAGTCTACTCAACTTGTATTTAAATGACTGAAAGATATTTTTTATTCATTGTCCCTCAAAACACAATTTTTACTGATTTTTCCAGAATGCTGTTTCATAGATATATTTCCTGACCTGTGAGCTATTACATGATCTCCCTCCTCAACTTCCTAAAGTTCTCACTTATCAGAAATAATTTGCCTTTTTTTCCAAGGTTTTTACATTGTTTCCTCACCTTGAGCCTTCCAGCTTGAGATCTTAAGAGGCTGACTCCTGTGCCTGCCTAACCCATGGTAGCATCCTCTGTCACTCATTTCTTTGATTTTCAGACCATGCCTTTCTTTCTCCCTCAGTGCCCTTTATGCTTTAAAAAGCTCGCAATGTTGCCATGTAACTTTCCTCTCATCCTTGTATAGAACTTACCACTTATAAGAGGTTTGCAGAAACTGTTGATCACAAAGATGCTTCAGAGTGCTCTGCCCTTACTGCTTACCCTGTTGAAAGCTTTTGTCTTCTCTTGTCAGTATCCTCGAGTTTCTTCTTGTAAACCAGAAGTGCACACTCATTCTGTTTTGTGTTCAGCACCCAATGCAGTGATCCCTAATCTTTAACTGTAATTCCTAAGGTCTGTAGTAGTAGAAATAATAAATGATTTAAAAGAAATAGTTTCTTGAAAGTGACAGGAAAATTAACTCCTGACATTTGTACAGGAAACAAGGGTTTTCTGAGATGCATTATGAATCACACAGCTACTCTACTGTTTGCTTGTGCATCCTGTGCTGCTTTGTTCTTTTTAAATCTGTTCCTGAATATAACTGGGCAAATACTGTTTTTTGAGCCACAAATAAAAAATGTCTTTCATGTGACCAATTTTCCCAATTTATTGTAACAGCCTTGCAATGGTCTGTCAGATTTGCATTTTATAAACTAATTTGTTAGTTAAAAAAAAGAATCTTACAAATTTACCTCCTATAATAGCTTATCAGTTTACTCTTCTAAATGTTCTGAACCATCAATGTGTCCCTGCAACTCTAAAAGCTAATGGTCAAAAGTGACAGTCTCAAATTACATAGTATTAACATTTTAATGCAATTTTTTATTTTATACAAATTTGTATCAAAGTAAAAACTATAAAATTTTCCTTTTAAATTGTACTGAGTAAACAAACTAAAGTGTTTCTTATCCCATTGCATTTTTTTCCTTTGCCTAATCTTTTTTACTTATTAGAGGTGCCTTTGTATGGTATGGGGTCATTTACATTGCAGAAATAGTTATAGCATATTCTACAAAAAAGTTAAGCCTGGCATCTCAACCTCTGCTTTTCTTCACAGCCCTTCCTTCAGCTTTAACACTTCTGAAATTATGATTCTTCTATTTTATTACCAGTGTTTAGCTTTGGACTTTAACATGTATTCATTGCCTCCTCATTCTGAAAGAGACCTTCATGAGGTCTCTGTTACACCTGCACCATTACAGTAAAAGTGTTTTACCCAGAGATGAACTACTCATATTCCCAACAAGTAAGACTGGATGAACTGCCCCTAAATAAAGGCTACTACACCACCAGATTGGTCCACTGGTCCTTCAGTGAACTGGTTTGTAGTTAGCATTTTCAAAACCTGTTTTAATTTTGAGTTCCAGCAAGTTACAGTGATTGTATAACTTACAACTAACTGTACTGTGGCAGTCTGAAACAGCAAAATAAAAAAGGAATGAGATAATGACAGAGGTAAGGTTTGTAGAGAGAAGCAAAATAATTTTTACTGTGGTTGTAGCTAGAAATAAACAAGCTTTCAAACATCATCTGAAAGAGAAGCAGCAAACTGGAAGCTAGTATTGAAAGGATGAGTTCCAAAGTACTTTGGCTTTATCAGTGGATTCAGCACACATATATTTGCAGCAAATATTTATCCTTTATTTCTGTCATTAGGCTCAGAGTCCTGCTTGAAATTTTGTGTGGAAACAGGACTGTTAAGCAGGAAGCAATGTTTTTTGCTGCAATTTCTTCACTTAACTGCAGTGGTGTTTAGTGGCTGCTGTGCTGAACATGATTCATCTTCTCATTACCCCTTGTCAGATCTGGTCTGTATTCTCAGTGCTGTTCACTCCAACGTAGCGGTCAGATAAGGAAAGCTAAGACAACATGAAAGGAATGGTGAAGGCAGTTGCCTGATCTAACACTTTGTCAGCCCACAATGGTATGAGTAATATAGGTAAAAGGCTTTTTCTGACAGGGAAAGAAATAAGAAAAGGATAAGACTTGAATCAGGAATGGCTATTCTTCAAGGAAAGTTTGGAGCAAATAAGAATGAGCAAAAAGGGGTTGGAAGAAAAAGTAATTTCATTGCAGGGAAGAATTGGGGAGAAGGAAATTGCAGCAGTAAAGAATTTTGAGATGGCTCAGACTGAAGCAGAGAGAATCTAACTGAGGGAAAAAAATCTGTATAGAAAAGAAGCTGAAACAAAGAGCAAACAGAAAGAAAAGTGTATTCCTTTCCATACTTTGTTTCCCTAATGTTTAAAAATAAAAATGTTTGTTTCTGTTGAATATTTATGCCTTATGTTTATTTCTATTGGCAGAAAAAATAACATCACTGGTCTGGAGAGGTTTTCGGCAATTATCAATATTTCAAATCAAATATCTACATTGTAAACCTTTTGAGAATATCTATTAATTTTAATAGTAAACATGTTGGAAATTCAGTGGATTTTGTTTGTTTTAAAATAAATGGTAAATTTCCATTTTCTCAATTCTGAAAATGTTGACAATATCCAAGTAGAACCCTTTTACAGTCAAAACTTTTCTGTCTCTTCTTGGGTAGCTGGTGAATATGGGATCCCATAAAATGACATATTGGCAAGGATCGTCCTAACAGAAAGATACATGCATTTGCACAGAGGCAGGGAATCTGATATACCAAAATGAGTACAACACATGTACCTTGAGTAGGTAGCTTGAAATGTTTAATATAGCATAAATTTCCCAGATTGCTAAACACACAGTATGCATGCTTTAGAACTATCTGTGCGTAATCTGTAATCTGTGTTCATTCGTTGAGGGAATATGGACATGAAGCAGCCTTCATAGAAATGTAGCCTGCTATACATTTGGAAGTTCAAGCAAATTGCTGGTGTCTTTTTTTCTTTTCTTACTGGACAGAATTTTCAGAATGAACGTATCTAAGGAAACCTGTAGTTATTCACCCACATTGAAACCTTTTGAGGGATACAATCCTACATGTGGAGAGCTGGAACTGAAAAGCAAATTGCAATTGAATGATAGAACTCAGTTTATAGCATTCAGATGCATGGTACCATTTGTGTGTATTTCAGATGGACTCCTTGATCCTGTATTTAACATGGGAACTGTTGATACAAGAGGAAAAGAGAACCATGACTTAAAAATGTTCTGACCTAATACATCTCTTTTTACTGCTTCCTGCCATGTTTCTCTCCTGCTTCCAAAAAAACATCCCTTCGTTCAGCTTAAACTCAGAAAGTGGAAAATGTATCAAAATAGCTGGATTGTTGGGCCAAAGCGGAGCAGTAATTCTGTAGCACACATCAGAGGATTGTCTCCGGGGTTTCTTAATGTTTGTTTCACATATGTTTGGGGATTTTTTAAAAGATATTTAAGTAGAAAGATAGCTTTCCACACCACTGTGCTGTACTTATGTACTCATACACTTACGTACAATGTGCAACAGCATATTCTCAGCTCAGGAGCGGCCATATAAGATTTTGTGTCAGAAAAAAAAAAGCAACATTTAACATTTTACTTCCACCTAATAGTAATTCTGTTATTCTTCTGCTTTTAAATTCCATAGATAAGTTTTGCATGCTGTAAAAACTTAGGTTCAGAAGACGTGGGCTTTCATCTGTAGACTAAGCATACTGGACTACGGCAAGAAATCATGACAAGGAGTGCAACATCTCAACATAGGAGCAGTTTGGTGCAAAATGGTCACCTTGATAAAATACCTGTAAAGTACAGGATTTGCTGATTAATAGCTCCTCTTGTTTTGTGCACTTAAATATTTTGTATGTCTTCATTTACTATTGCAAATGTGAATGCCAATTTTTTTACTTGCATGGATATAACAGGGCATTTTCCTCCCTATTCCCAATTTGTATGAACTAAGCTGACATTTATTTCCATATAACCTTATGCATGCTGCTCTTTGTGTTGTAGCAAGTGAAAACTGCAGTGAGGAAAAACAATCATCAGAAAACATCACTATTTTTCATTGTTTCTCTAATCTGCTTTGTACTTACAAAGCCTGTGAATTCTTTTACTTTAAAGTAGTATGCTGCCAAGAGCTCAATCCCCCGACAATGTAAATCAATAAGGCTCTAGGCTAAAAAGCGTCTGAGTACTACAGATTTGGGCTTTTAATTTAATTTCTATTCTCATCAGTTTCCAAATAACCCATCTTTTTACCTGTTTAATATTTGTTTCTCTGAGGCCTAGACAATATCTCCTATACATCTAAGTCTTTCCATGCTCCATGACAAGGCATTCCTAACAAGACACCCAGGAAAACTACCATGAAGATGAAATTGCAGAGTCTCAGTTCTTGCTGCTGTTCCTAAGTTTTCAGACAGAATAGATAGATATAGAGAAAATGCTGATTTAAGATAATTTAAATTATTAATATAAACTGAACGGAAATCTGCTTCTTCAGGAGACAACTTACATCTCTGAACTCCCATTTCCTCATAACCTGACCACCAGGTGCAGGCTCGATAGTGCTTTCCAAGTTCTGTTGACACCAATTTCCCTTCCTTTTAGATCCTAATAGGAAAGTAGAGATCTCAGAGTTTCTAAGCATTACATTTACCGCCTGACTAATTTTATCAATTGCATGTCTGAAGGGCTTCAAAGTTTTCTTGGTTAAACAGAGGACCTGACGGCCAATTTTTGTTATTGCTCAAGAGGTTACTGTCAAGCCAAGAGAACCAATCAGCCTAGGTGCTGATGAGCTCTTTTTGGTTTCAAAATTTACGGTTTCTTATGAACTTCTTTCCTATGGAAATTATTACCTCTCATCTAAGGTTACAATTTCAACCTCATCTCTCAAGAATTCAAACTCACATTTTTTCACAGAAAAGGATTACCACTTTTTCCCTTTTCAACAATTTTCCATTGGGTATAATAGTAGCAAGCAAGCAGCCTACTTCTTCATTCGTGATTCTCCTTTAAATTTTTTACTCTTGTCCAGATTTATCCCATGTAATCTTACATTAGTTAACAAGGTAATCTTTTGCTCTGTCTTTGTACTTTTTGCTACCTCAGGTATCTTTAATTTTCAGCCACTCAATTTCTTCTTTTAGCAGGGGAAACATTCTTTCAATAACTTCTCCCATTTTGAAATGGATGTATAACTTGAATTTCAGAACACCATTATCTATCACTCACATCTTGATAGGCCACAAGTTCAGGTGCAGGTTCTCAGCTTTTACTCAGAGGGCCTTTCCTTTTGTCAGGTCACACGGTGGTCCGAGCTCAGTATCTCTCATTGTACTCTCATTTTGACCTGAAGACTTCCCTTGCCATGACCCAAGTGGACTTTTAGTGTAAACTAGGTCAGAGAACTGAATTCAGCTTGTTGGCATTAGCCTTAGCTGCTAAACAAGCAGGACTCGGTAAGTTCTGGGCAGTCCTGCCCTGCTCCATTGCCTATCTGGCTTCTGAGAATGCTCTGAAATTGTCACGTGCATTGTTTGCAATTTTGCGTAGAAACACTTATTTCTAAGAAGAGTTTGTCTACATTTATGATCAGAATATTGAGAAGACAGTGATCTAGGTATGGTGGCTCTCAAAATGTTCATAAACCCAAGCTTAATTATGCTTCCACTTTATCTCCATTAAATATGATTGTTTTATAAAATAACCACTAGCTTTGCTAGTTAAGCACTTGACTATTTTATACTTGAAAGTCTGACATGACTTCTCTAGGCTTGCTATAGCTTGAAGATTGTTATGTCACTTTATCAGAACTCTTAAAGTCTTATCCCTTACCTACACCTGCATATTGAATTTAAAGAGTAAAATAACTTCAGCTGATATGAGGCCCAAGAAATTTGGTGACTCTCCACCATGTCCTTGAGAATCAACTCCATATTATTTCTTTACTGATTGCTGAACTCTTGCCCCAGTTCTAGTTATAACTGTGCTGAATTCCTCACCCTTTGGTGTTTAGCTCTTAGATTGCTGTGTCCCTGGTGAGTAGTTAATCTAGCTATGTGTTCATAATTATTATATTCTTTCTTCTTTCATTTTCCCACACAAATGTCAAGGCACTGCACAGGCCAAGGACCCCGGGGGCCATGAGAGGGGACCCCGAGGGCGATAGGGGAAGAACTTGTAGCAGGGGCACATTTCACTGTCCCATCAAGGGAACAGGACATCTAGGAGGCAGCTGGAGCAGCCCTAGCCAAAGGCATCAGGCACCTTCCTGGGGACTGGGCTAGGTCAAGGCCAGGCAGGGCTGCTAGCCCATATTTGGGGGTCAGGATCAGTCCTGGTGAGGGAAGCCAGGGTCATACACAGCTGAGAAGGGCCATGGTGATACTGGTGCCCTCAGGGCCCTGACAAGTAATTTGTTATTGGGTCCTGCCCTTTCATTTGCCCATATCTTTGTGGTAACACAGGTGATCCTTAATGAACACCATATGCCAGATCTGATCACCGCATGTCAGTGACTTAATGTCTTTCGGTATTCTTCACAAAAATGTGGCAGGTCTTCATTTCATGCAAATAGAAAGTGGTGATATTTAATGCTGAATTTGTAACTAATAGGGATTTTTCTATTTCTTTGGGTGTTACATATACAGAATTTTCTCTCAAATATATTTGGGGTTATTCCTCTCCAGAGATTAAATTTTTACTAAGTTCTTTTTTTTCCTCCCTTTCTCTCAATTGAGTTTCTCAAGTCAATTTTTTCAAAAGCCCTTACGGATATGCAGAAAATACAATATGGAAACTATAGTTAGTTTGAGATAGGTTTTTTTCTTGTTAATTGATGACAGTGAGTTATTAATCTGAGAAAAGCAGGTGGAGAAATATATTTGAGTAACAGCAATTCCACTGAAAGTTGACTATTATAAATAAGTTCTGTAACACATCCAGCTCAGCTGAAAGCAAATGCAGGAATACACAGATTATATGGTGTGACAGTACATTTCTTAGGCCTGTATCCTCTGAGGATAGTAGAAAAACCTTGACTGCTGGAGCAGAGAATTAGGCTAAAATATTATGTTTCTGTTCTGTCCTTAGACTTTGACCGCAAAGTTCAAGTTTCCTTCTTGAACTGTAAAATGTTTTGTCATCTCTGCAAAACATGGTAAAATGATTGTAAAGGATGTAAAGCATTCCTAGATCCCCATCTGAAAGATGAAAAAAACTGCAGGCTGTTAGTGATATCTTATCCAAGTACCAGACAAAATATTCACAAATGTGCAGAAAGAAAGCTTTGAACAGTGGACATCTTTAAACATGTGTAGGAAGGAAGCTGCTTAACAAGACATTGAGAGGCCAAGGTGATGAATGAAGCATGAAGCTGTAGATAATTGAAAATTATATCCTTATGAAATCTACTTTGCCTAAGGGAAATGACTTACATGTGAGAAGAAGAAAAGGTGTATTGTTTTTACAGATACAGGATTCATAATAGGATTTATAAAATGCAAATTCTGTGAAGGCTAATGTCAGATTGCATTGTATCTGTGCAAGGTAATCTATCTGGTAACTGCATCTCTTCCTTATTATGCAGTCATGAATCCTAATTGGTTAATACCACATAGAAGTAATAAAATGCCACTTTACAAATATGCAATGAAAATAATTTCTGTCTCACTTTCAGTGAGATTCCATTGGGTCTGCATATCAGATCTTCACTGAATTTTCAGAAGGCATATATTAAAGCCGTCATGATCATTTAAGAAAACTGGTATGTTTTAAACCTGTGATCTGAAGTCCTAAAAATTTAAGGACTATGCTTTTGATGTCTGTTGTCTAAAATGATGATTCAGGAACACACTTCTTTGGGATACTACATGCCAATAATTTCTCTATTGACATCACATATGTGGTTCGGGTATGGATAAGCAGCAATGAACTGCTGCAGATGAAGTTATAAGGTTGTGAACTGAAGCTAGTCAAGGTGAACCAGTGGAGAATGGCAGTCTCCACAAGGAGATGCTTTCATCTAGGCTTATGTTGATCAGATGTACTTTGAAGTCAGAGTTTAATCCTATAGTTTGCATGCATTTCAGATGATCAGACCTTTTTGATCTGTCCCCCTCAGGCTTAGAGTAAGATATCCAACAGCTAGTCTAGAAGATGGGCTGCAAATAACACTCAGAAATAACAACTAAGATGAATGCTAGTAACAGTCACCTCTCAGCCAAATCAGTCAGTTTACTATGTTAGCACGCATCCCCTAGTCTGGGGAGAAACAAAGCATATAACTGGAAACACTTGTGATTTAAATACTTGCATCATTTCTGGCTTGTGAAAACTGCTTCACACTTACTGCAATGCAAATGAAACTAAGTCACTTTCCTCAACCATCTCCCATAGACTGAAACAGTCTGAGCAGAGATGTAACAGTTCATAGGCAACTTCTGAGCTGGTGTAGGGCCTGTGGTTTCAGAAGTATCTCACTACCCCACTTGCTGCTTGTTGGGAGACCTGTCTAGCCAACACAAACCTAAGATATTCCAGGGGAGGCTGAAATCCTAGAAACGCAGGAGCTCAGGTAAGTAACAGTGTTGAGCAGACATCCACCTCTTTTAGGGATGAAAACTCTGAAAATAGGCATGGTTAAAGGAAATAGTAGATCATAACCTGGCAGTTGAACCTAACTATTTTTTACATTAAATCTGAGGAATATCACAATAAAATCACACACAATAAATCACAGCAAAAGTATGGAATTGTGTTTATTATTGAAGGCTCAAGTTTGAAAGGTAGTTAACATCATCATCAAATTGAGACCATGATGCCATAGAAATAGTCTTGTGACTTCAAAGATCATTTTCTCAAGTGTACCACTGACTTCCTATAAAAGCTGTTTAGCCCTATATTTCTGCTTGCAAGGGGCAGTTAGAATCACTAGAATTAATATTTATTGATGCAACCCTTTATTTCCAACTTTGTTGCTGAAACATCAAAGTATTTCTAATGAGATTTTAAATAACTGCCTCTCAGAACACAAATTTTAATGTATATATCGAATTACCTAAGTAAAAAACCAGTGTGCTAAGCAAAAGCAAGCAACTGCTTCCTCTTTGGTTCCTAAAAGAAGATAGTGAAGCAGTGCTGCAATGCAATGCAGATGCCTTAAGCTACTTCCAAGACTTTTACACGAAGGTAGCTTTATTTTGCAGGACGAATTAAGCTGCTTTGCATTTTAGATAAACCAAAGAAGCAAGCTTTTTTATATGAAATTAATGCAAGTATTTACAAGTATAAATAGCAAGATGTTAATGCTACAGTTTCAAGAGTATTTTGGAATATATTTGTTACTATGGGGATCTGAATTGGAAAAAAACTCTAATGCACAAAACTAAGCCTGCCTTTGGAACTCTAAGTGCATGTTTTCAGGGACTGTCATTGAAAACAACAAAGATAATGGTTTAGCTGATAACAGATCTAATTACAAAATTTCAGAAATAAATAATCTCTTTTTAAGGTTAGATTTTTCATTGACCTAGGTAAATCTTGAATTTCCCACAGAAAATACTTTTTGACTAATTATAAAAACAGTTTAACCACATTAGCATGCTTCTGACTTTGAATTGATAATACTCTCATGTCTGATCTGAATTGAAATATGGAAATCACTAGTGATGTCTAAACTAGTAAAAAAGGAGGACAGAGAGTTAATAGAGGTAGCGAAATCTCTCCTTCTTCTGTGTTCTCTTGTATGAGGAATTTAATCCAGATCAAAAATCACAGCATCAGTTAAATCCACATTTATTGCTGTGGTTGTCCCTAGGCAAATTTCTAGGGCTAGTATGCTTGCAATTGCAGGGTAATTCATTCTACCTTCACCAGAAGGATGTTCTCTTTGAACACAGACATGTCAAAATAGCTTCCTTTTTCTATGCGATAAACTCTGTTCTACATCTATCCTGCTTTTTTTGAGACATCCATAGGAAATTTGAACTGTATAGTGATGAACCAAATCTAGGCAGCTGGGAAATCACAAGACAATTTCAGTGATGGTAATGAACATGTGGATGGATGCCTTCACTTAGCTGTACCAGTATACACAAACTAAGACATTTCTCAGTGGACAGGGATGATATTTATCTAAATTATTCATATGGTGCAAACCCATATGATGATGGGTTATGAATAACCCACAAAAAACCACTAATGCCCATCAGCGGCTTCCATTTCATAAGGTTTGATCTCTCAACTTTTGTTACCAAGTTTTTCTCTTCATCAGTAGAAAATATCAGAATTTTCGGACTGAACACTGATCTGTGATTGAAAAAAACCCTCAGACTTACCTAACTGATGCATTATATCATGGTGAAAATTGTCTAATTGATACATTGTATCATGACATCCAAACCTGAATATTTCATATATTAATTTGTTTTATGGGAAAAAAAAAACAACCAAAACCTCACACTTTCTATGAAACCCATGTACTTCATGAAAAAAAACCCATTTAGTCAAACTCCAATTATAAACAGAGAAACAGTTTTGACAGAAAATATTGATTAGTCCCATTTATCCATCGTTCACGTTTAATGTTAATTGAACATATCTGGAAAAAATTCTTCATTTGAATTTGGTATCTTTACTAACATTATGTAGCTCTGAAGCTCAGTCATCCTTAGTACTCATGCCTCAGCTAATTTCCCCCCCCGAAATGAGTTTTGACCTCCAAGGATCAATATGGACTTTAACTTAACTAAAGACAAACTACTGTTAATGTATCTTGCATCTAATGTGTTGTCCTTTCTTTCCTTAAAATTCTAATGCTTTCACATGTTTGAATGTAGCCAATGATAGCTAATAAAAGAATTTTGAATATAATGGCAATATCAAAAAATTCTGGAAAGAAACTTTCCTTCCACTTCAGGGAAAGGAAAAGTGCTTCCCTGAACAGTAGTTAAGATTCAGATAATTTATACATATAAGTTAGGAATTTTGCATTTCTATGGGAAACACTCAAGTTGCAAAACTGTGGAACAGGAGTGCTTGTTCTACTTTTTTATACAACCTTCTTGGCTAAACCTGCTTCTGATAAAGTATTGTAGATATTTATCACAAAATCGTATATTAATCTTTTACAGGAAACATGCCTCATGCAGGAAGAATGGAAAGAGTGGTATGAAGTGGATCATAGCTCTCTAACAGGTAATCTTATTTAGACAAAGGACCATTGCTTTGTTAGAAAGCTGGGACAAGTAATGCACAAAGCAGGAATTTTTATGGTTATAGTATTCTGGGATTTAGATTCTAAACAGCATTTTCTCAAGTAATTGATGAGTACTTCTTATTTTCCTGGAGCTCAGCCTCTGAAATACATGAAATCCATTGATAGTGACTTATAAAAGATAAATTCATTGATCTTTGTGAAATATTTCTTCGAATGACAACATAATGGAGAAGCCTAGGTGGAAATGAATAGTTCGGTATTTAGTGCAGAAGCTTGATTGGTGAGCTATAAATACTACATGGAAATACACCCTGACTGAGGATAAAAACTATTTCTTAATATGCCGCTATTCACTGTGTGCCCTGAATGAGGCAGGAGTTTTGTGGAAAGAGCAATATGCAGCCAGAATCTTAAAATCTGTGTTAGCAAACACAGGGAGAATTAAAGTTGACCAGATCATCTGACTGAAATTGACTCACATCCACCCACTATCCTTTACAAAGAAAGCAAACATATGCTTATTTGAACTCATGCATATACAAATATCTTCAGTGTTCTCTTCCATAACTGGCTTAGCAACCTGCCAACCAGCATAGTCAAATATTTTTGCTCCTTTAGCAGGTTTAATGAATGAAATAAAAAGGATTCTCTTCATGGAAGACCAAAGTTTATATTCAGAATTCTTTGTCCTCTCAAATGGTATTAAAGTTTCAATCTGCCTGTTACAAATATCTTACGCGTGAGTTTCATCCATTTCAGACTCACACTAGGGTTTGGTGGGTTTTCGGCCTGTTTTTCTTTTTCAGACATATGACTTTAGCAAATATGAAAAGATTTCCTCTTTCGCCTTTTCCAACAGATGGATTCTTCTTTTAACAAAAATTCCTAATTCCTGAATGCATGCATTTATAAATTTTATTAGGTTTCTTTACATCTCTATTATTTTGGTGTTGAAGAACCTTTTTTCTTCCTTCTATGACATGCTTATTTTCTTTCTTATTAAGTTAGTCCTGTAGTACTTCCTGCTCCTTTGTGTATAGGTCATTCCTGAAGACCAACAAACAGGTTATTTCATACTATGCAGTTCTTGAGCAAAACCTCATCCTGACTATATGAACCTATAATTTCTAATATAGACCTATTAAAAACATCTTAATGAAATCCAAATATATCACATCTATTTCAATTCCTGATATAGAAAAAAATTCAGTAATTTTATATTTCGAAATATTGGGTAAGTTTTGCACAGTATCGTCTGTAAATCACAAAAGCAACACCCTCATTATTTTAAACCCTACTATTTTTTTTGTGTCCAAGTTTAATTTTATCACTTTCTGCTACTACTTTGTCACCTTGTCCTGGGTTCAGCAGTAGCAGTCATTTTTCTCCTTCTTAGTAGCTGGTGCAGTGCTGTGTTTTTGACTTTC
>WYDI02010414.1:0-65057 GCA_009867235.2 Psittacus erithacus | reverse complement strand
TCTGTGTCTTATCTCAAGGTTGCTCTGACAATACAGTCTCTGAGCTGAGCTTTGTGAAACCATATTTCTTCATTTTTTCCCAACCTCAGTTATTTTCCTACAGGTGGTGAGGCACTGGACGGGTTTCCCAGGAAAGTTTTGAATGCTCCATTGCTGATGGTGTTCAAGGCCAGATTGGACAGAACTTTGGGTGACATGGTTTATTGTGAGGTGTCTCTGCCCATGGCAGGGGGGCTGGAACTAGATGATCTTGAGGTCCTTTCCAGCCCTAACTATTCTATGATTCTATGATTCTATAAGTGCTTTTCTTTACTGACCATAGACAAATAGGCAACAAAGCATACACTTGATATTTGGTGAGAAAGAACTCACCTGACCTCTTAGTTAACTTGCAGAAAACAGTACATGCTTTCCTTGTGTGTATTGACTAAATACAGATTGGTATCTTTAAAATAATGTGCTTCTATTTGAGATGCATTTGGTGACTTTATTTTTCAGAAATCTTACTTCCAAACACCTGTGCTGAAAGAACCTGTATTTAGCCTGCAGTCAGTACAGCTAGAAAAAGAACAAGCAAGGATGCACTCTGAAGAGCAAAAGCCTTTTCACTGCAGTTGTTGGTAAAAGGAGCCTGTGATCACTTTAGCATTTAGCTCAGTTCTGGCTTTCTGGAGAAGCTGTTTTTTTAAACAGCTTAACAACTGAGGCTTAAACCAAAGCATTGTATTCAAAATATCCATTAAAACCCAACTATGCTTGAGATTATAGACTTGTAGGAGGGAAAACATGATCACAATTTAATAATTTTAATTACTCTTCTTTTTTTTGATCATTAGCTCTCCCAGGACTCAAGTTAAATCCCAGATTTCCATCATCCAAAGCAGCAGACCACTTAATGAAAACTCTAGCTTCAGGTATTGTAAATGGTGCTCAATATCTCTGCTTATCCCAATGGATTATGCTCTCTACTCCTGCCTAGGTTCCTCACTGCTCACTGTGCACTTGGATGGTGTTGCCTTCCCTGATTGTCTGGCTGAGATGTAAGCATTGATCATAGCACTACATTATGAAATAACATCTCTGAAAGGAAAACATCTCTGTGAGGGATCAGCCCAGGTTTTCCCTACTAAACAGATCAGTTCCTAAGACACGTATATCCAGCATCCCAGAGGCAGGTTTTAGAAGTCTCAATGGATGAAGGTCTGATGGACCAAGACCTGTAGAAGTATGAAGGCCTGATGCACCAAGATCTGTAGAATGCAGCCTGTGCAGTCATCTCCTGGCCAGATGTACAGCTCATAAATGCCACTTACGCTTGATATTTCACGATAAGTTCTGGGCAGCAGTTTTGATCAATAGTAATTGCTGCTCATCCAGCACTAGACTGCCAGCTCCGCTCCAGGTCAATACCATATTACAGGAGAATGGTTTACCCATAGGATAGGTCTTTCCAGTCATGAGCTGGTAATCTTCAGCACAGGACCAGGCCCTCTGGACTGACTGATCTGTCTTTAAGGATCATTGTGAAGAAGTGAGAGAAAGACAAAGAGAGAGGGGAAAATGAAAGAAAGATGAAAAGAGAGGCTGCTCTGGTTTCTCTCATTGAAAGTCAGTGAGACTTCCCTCCCTAGCAATTTCCTCCTCACCTTGCCAGGGGGTTAGGACTGGTACATGAGGAGGGTGTTGGAAACACTTTATGTTAGTGTGAAGAGTTGCACAAGACAGAGGAAAAATCTAACATCTCGGCAACTGACCCTTGCCAAAGAACATGGCCAACTCCCAGAGGCTTTGCTAGGCAGCATGCAGGGAAAGCAGCAAGTGTAGTGTAGCTCAGTACATGGAAGAACATCACAGAGAGGGCTTTTAAAAGATCTTTTTGAGATTAATTTACTACTCAAATCTCTAGAGCATTAATCGCTTCCACTTTTACTGTTTCTCATCAACAAACCATCTGCAGGCAACACCTTTTAACAACTTGCTGTAATACATTTACTGGACATTTTGTCATCAAGTATATTTGAGATATCAAAAAACAGCTGGTGGAAGGCCATAAACAAAGGCTTTATTGCACATTGTTTGTCATCACTTTAGTTTTGGAAGGCTAACCAAGACCGTTAATGCACAGCAACATCAAGATGCATCTTTATCGTTGCCAGGAAGGCTAAAGGTTAGCTCACTAATAATATGCAAATGGAGCCTTTTACTGCACATAATGAATAATCACTTTAGATTAGAGTCAGAAATTCCCTATAGCAGTACTTGCAATAAAACCTTTTGCTTGAATTTAATAATTGATTGAAAGAATTATCACTTCACTGAGCCGAAATATATTATTTATTAAATGTAATTGAAGTATTTATTAAGCAAGTAATAAATGATGGACAACAGCAATGAGCAGCTTCACTGTTTTATGAAATAACCTGAGCCTGTGTTTACAAGCAGGTATGGTAGCCTTCCTGTATTGTTACAGTACTTCAATTATTTTCAGAAAAAAAGATAAAATTGCTTGCATTACTTAGTGGATTTTCCTTACCATTTGGCTCTTCCCCTTGGATGTAAGAAGACGGGTGTTGGAATATTGTTACCAGAGACTGCTTCATACAAACAGTCTAAGCTCTATTTATACATGATCATTTTCTTAACTCTGGACTCAATAAAATATAGGTTGCAAGTGTGTCTGTCCAGCATTTATCAATCTTAACATATACATAAAGCCAGAGCACTGGTAGCAAGCAAATGAGACATAGGAATTGTCACATGAGAACAGCATTGACTTACATTGACAATAGTAAAAATAGTAGAACTACTAAACAATTCCAGCTTAAAAATAATTCATTAGAATATAATGAATTTAATAGCAAGAGGATAAACAAGCAGATTGGCCATACAAATTGCCCTTTTATGATTCTGGAAGTCTAAAATATTACCACTGTTTAAATTGTTTAAAGACAGAAAGCCTGAAGTTGATCCAAGAGTCTCTAAGCAACACCAGAGATTTTAGGAAGCCAGGGGAAATCTCTGTGATGGTAACTACTTCATTTACTGTATGCCACTAGGTCTAGAAGGCCAATCTGACAGTTTTGACATTCATTGTTACTATATAGATCCATTAATAATTATTATTTTTTTTTTCACTCAAAAGTTTACTATCAAATTGTATCATGAAAGTATAATTACTAGTAATCTTTTGGGGACTCAAGCTTTCTCTGTGGGAAAAATTAAAAAGGAAATAATGTCTAGCTTTCTTTTCATCAAGGTTGTCCAAGGAGTCTATGCACAGTTCTAATATGGAAAGTTAGTTTATACTTTCTGGGGTAGTTTTTTTTTGTTCTACAAAATACTGCATATTTTCAGTTTTTATTAAACTTCTAGTTTCCGTTCTTGTTTTGGTGGAAGAACCTTGCCTCCTTGATATACCTGTGAAGGGTAGTATTTGCCATATGAAAGACAACTGTGCGTGTTCTGCTCGGAATGTATTCCACCTGCCTGTCCCACCACAAGTTTCCACATTGTCAATCAACAGGTGAAAATGTATTGCTTTCTAGATGCACTCAACATGCTCTCTCCAGTGCAGAAACAAAACCCAGAGCTTGATGAACTAAGAGGATGATATAAATGCTTAAAATCAGGAAGGGTGAATTTGGGCCCATGTCCCAGAAGTTCTGGGAAGAAACTCCAGAGTTTTCTAGGATGAAAAGTTTTCTAACATATTAAACATTTGTGCTTTCTTCCTATATCAGAAAATTATAACACAGCCAAAATGATTGGAAAAGTTTTTCTTTAATGCAAAAGATATCTGTCCATCTAAGTCATAGAGCATTTTATTACATTCAAAATTGTATGGCTTTAAGATAATATCCTTATTATGTCTTGATAGTGCCTTCAAAACTGTATGGCTTTAAAATTTTACAGTTATATCATATTTTAACTTATTTTCCTTTAATACATATGAAATAAAAATTAGGCTGATATGTTATACTATCAAACAACATTTTAGCAGTACCCTGAATTACTCCTGGTTAAATGAAAGTCCCTAGATTGTCTCCATAATACTTGCCTGTCATAACTTGCCCACCTGTATTTTAAACAAGCTGTCCAGGATAATTATGAGCTATCAATATTAATGTGTGAGTCAAGATCGTGCACTGCAGAGACTGAGAAACTCAGTCTGCTCCTCTTTAAAGTGAGAAAGATCTTTGATCACTTTATAGGTGGTGACACATGAAAAAGAAGCTGTCCAGCTTTACGGACATGTACATGCCAAGACCTAGTGCCTAGAAGTTGAAATTGGGTATTGGAAGTGATCACTAAGGAAAGTGGCATTGTTGCTCACTTTTGGTGCTTTTGTGATAAGGCTGGACATCTTCATTTTGGTTATCATGTCAGTTGCATCCTTGAAGAACTTTGGTGTTGTCTATATGGTTGCATCACAGAAGACTGGAAGTCCTTTTGTGGTATCTATATGGAGACATGCTGAAAGTCTTAGTAATAATTTTCAATATTGCAGTCTACGATAATCCTTTCATGTCCTCTGACAATGCTTAAGGAATAATTAGAATAGTAGTGAATAATTACAAGTGGGGACTGCTTTTCATGGCACTGCAGTGGCTGAAAAGCAGAATGAAGATGTGGCAATGGATGACAATCACCTTAGAAAACACATCTTTTGTTACTCCATATAAGTAATCCCTAAGGTGGTTAGGGTCAATTCTCTGAAGAGCTCAGCTTTTTTCTGCTAAAGTTTTTCCATGGCATGTTTTTGCTGCAATTATTTTGGTGTAAGAGACTGAGATACTTTATGGTGAAAAGATTACATAGCTGCTTCAAAGTGAATTGCCTTTACCTCTAAAAGCTTGGTAGATGTTGGGTAAGAAGCCATTACTGTTCTTCCCAAAGCTCTCTGAACAGCTGACAAAGACAGGGCAGTGTGCTGGGTAAACTTTTCCCTCAGTTTTTACTGCAAACCCTTTCAACCAGCTTAATTGATTCTCCCACTTGGCTGTGCAGTACAAGCGTTTGATGTGGCAAGTTTATACTTGTCTATAAAAGTGAAAAAGTGATATACAAGAGACACTTGTGACTTGTGGTCCATTATCATGATTACTAACTTCTCTGAAGTCCTGTAATGAACAATCTGTCATTTAGAAGCTAGTAGTACATCATCGCTTAATGCACTGAATACTTCTGTATTGCTAAAAAGCTAAGTCGTAATCCATTAAGTAGCCTGTCCCACAATAACAGGTCTTTACTAATCTTGAAAGAAGGGTTAATAGAAATATCTTGAGCTTGCTGTATGTCTTTTGAATTCTCTTTCTTGTAATGAAGTGTCCTCATGCACTGAAAGCCTTGGCACAATAGCTCATGTCCAGCTCACTTGAGTATTTTTATGTTACAGATGTCTGCCATAATTATCTATTGTCATACTTTGGCACAATATTGTAATTTATTGTGTGGTAAATCTATTTCTGCTTATGCGTCCAAACTTGTGTTTTCACCTGTATATCTGGGGATTATGGCTAAGGGTTTTTTCAGATGGCTTTGCAGCTTATGTTTGACTTTTCTAATGACATTCAATTGTGGAAATATTTAGTACATCTGTCATGCTTCGAATACTTCATGTTACCCTTCTTACACTGGGTATCTGTGAGTACTACTGAAAACACTCCTGCTGTAAGAAACATCTTACCAGGCCCACTTTTTCCATCCTGTGCCCATTTTCAGAAGTCTAGCCTACTTTTTCATATTGATGCTTACAAAGTGTTTTTCACTGGTTTTAATTTGTTACTCTCAGACAGATTTCAAAGACAATTTATTGCTAAAAAAAAATTGCCCAGTGAACACTTTGCCCACTTTATACTTTAGAGAGAACTCTTCATATGGAAATCATATGAACAAGATTTTTTTATTAAGGGAACATTCATAAATAATTTACCAAAGGCTAAAAAATTATTAATAGTTAATAGTCTGATTTTTTCCAACTCAAGTTAATAAATGGATGCTATAGCGTACATAACATCTTTTATTGATGTGTTTATCACTATCTTTATCAGATTTCATTTCTGTCAGTAACAAGCTTAAAAAATATAACGATCCTTTCTGAATCTTTTTGTAGTGTTTTATGTGAGCACTTTTCATAAAGTATTGACCTATTCAAGGATGTTCCCTTTCTACAGTACAATAAATGCTTCTAAACACATCTACACTTGCTTTCTCTGAGATATATTTAAAAAAACTTAGACCAGCGTGTCAAACTCTGTGATAAGCTTTTTCTTGAAGCAGACATAACAATGTGGTGTTATCATGTATACCCAAATTCAGTAAATAAGAATTTTAGTTACCAATTTTAACTTCAGAATGCTATTAATTCTTTTATGCCCATTCAAGCAATTAAACTGCATCAATAATCTCAGCTACAAAAGGTGTTCCTATTGTGTTCCAGAATTGTGTTTGGAAAAGTAGCAATCAGCTGATTCTGGAATAGGATAATTCCCATTCAGCTGGATGTTTAAGAAGCTGTTGTGCCATATGCATACATATATTAAAATAATATACAAGTTTGGGGAACATACGTGTGCAGGCTTAAGCATGTAAGGCACACATACTTACCTATTGATAATTTCTACTAAATATAAGTGTGTGTACCTGTGCGTAAAAAGCCCAAAGCAAAATACATTAAAGGATAACTCAGTAAAGTTATAAAGAAAGCTTTCATAATCATGATTCCTAAACGAAATTACTAGGACATGATGCACAGTCAACAGTAATGGAGGTGAGCAAAAATATCACACCACAAGGTACAGTGTAAACAGAAGTATTATCTCAAAAATTATTGTCTGAAAACAAAAAGAAGCAACAAGAACCTTGATTCATAAAACAGGCAGGCCTCCCTTGGCTCCAAAATAAATACCAGCTTTCAGGCTCTTTGGCTATATGAAGCACCAGGCATGCTCTTGATACTATCCAGGTTGTAAATCATAATGAGAAAATATCAGAGACCTGGCTCAGTGACCCATGTGGTTCTCTTCATCTCTGTTCCTGTGATTAACTATTCAAGCAAGATCTGCAGAACCCAGTCTAACTGATCTGCTTATTTTCAGTTGCTCAGGAATACCTCTGCATCTGTTTTCTATGTATCCGTTCCTGTGGCATATGGGATAATTAAGCATTAGAAGTGCAAGCATGATTCAGTCAGCCTGCTTGAGCTACTGCAACCTGAGATTCTGTTCAGACCCAAATCTTTAGATGAACTTAGGGGTGGGATTCTGCCTCTAAAAAAACTCCTAGATTTGCTTGATTTTAAAATCCTAAATCACTTTAAGGTGTCTGAACTTCAGTGGAGATTTACATCCAGAAGGTTTTGGAAGGTCAAGCAGGTCACCAGCTAGGTCTTGAGAGATTTTCTTTGTTGGGAGCCTATGATTTAGGCACCAATTAGGTGTTCAGATATCCTGTATCCTAAAAGCAATCAAAAGACAGATGTCAAAGCACAATAGTGTATCGAAATCCCAGGTGCCTAACTTCATATAAAGATCACTACTTTAGTTATTGTAGAAGACATCTCCTCCATCAAATTTCCATTTTCTTTCACAGAGTCAAAATTCTCGCTCTGCAAAGTGAGCACACAAAAAATACCTGAATTAAAATACTCGAGAGTTCAGGAGGTAGGTTGCCGCATAGGAAGCAGTTTTTACTCTTCAGAAAAGACATTTGCTGAAGAATACTTATTGTGTCTATTGAATAAAACAGATATGTTCATAGTATTTTTCACCTGCTTTATTAAAAATGGCCTTCTTATTCTACCTCCTTGTGTTCACCTTCCACTGCTCTGGCTGGTTTTCTTCACTTGTGCCTTTAAAACAATGAAAAACCAAAAAAAGAAAGGTCCATACAGCTTTCAGGAAGGAAAGACTTGAACAAGCTGAGAATTAGTTTATACATTGATTTGTCTTTTGTGCTGTTTAGAAAACCAAAACTGTGAGACAGAATTTTTTGTCATATATCATGTACACTCTCACATTGAAGCAGCCTTTATTCGACCTCTTAATCAATCTGAGTGCCAGCGCAAGGGCAGAAAGAGGGAGATACAAGATAGCTTACATAAACAGCAAGTTGGCTGTGTTCCTTTGAACCATCTACATTTCCAGCCATGGTCAGACTGAATGTCTGCTAATGGCTCCCTTCTTCTATGATCCATTTATATGTCCTTCTATTTTATTTTTTTTTACGTAGAAAACAAATGGCATTATTGGACCTGCTCTGCTTCAATGCAGCTGTGAATTGTATGCCTGGAAAGGCAGCCAAAAGAGAAGTCAGACAGCAAAGCCCTTCTCCTTAGAGAAGCAAGGCCAAAACTGCTGATTTGGCTTAATTTTGATACATGATTCTTTTTTTTTTTTTTAATCTATAAATTTAATGTGGTCCTTAGAGGACATATTTACAGCTGATGCTTTTTCCATTGCTTTCCTTCCTCCCACACAGTTTAGAAGCGAATATGTTGGACTTTTTCCAAAAAGTCCAAAATGGTGGACTTTTTCCGGGTTATAATTACTGGACCGTGCAACTTGTTAATCCATCTGCAGATAGGATGAAATTTGAAATCAAAGCAAATGATATCTGGTTGATTAGACAGTGGCCAGGATCAGCTTTGGACATAAACCAATGTATTCTCAGTAGTGCTTTGATACTAGTGGACGGTGTATTTTGTGAGAAGCAGGAGAGGGGAAGTGGAGAGGAGCCAGCAAAACAAAGCCTTGAATCCAGCTGAGATCTACAGGTACTCCTGTTATTTGTAAATAACAATCAATCATTGTTCTTTAAGGCTGAATATGAATTTTTACAACTTCCTCTTAGACCCTGGCTTTTTGCAACAGCCCATCTTTAATTTTCCCTACAGTCAAAATGCTAAATTTTTCCTATGGGCAGAAAGATTTAAGTAGTAGGTATTGACCCATTGTCGACAGCACTGTCACATTGTCAACAGCTTCCACACACATCTGTAAGGATATGTACCCAGTCTTGCTTTTCTCAGGCTATGTGAACAATGTCCTGCTCTGATATGGAAATCCCATGTTTGGGTTAACATAGCATTGGGCCAAGATTCTGTTTCCAGAGGTGTACATTACCCTGGGAACAGTTCTTCATTCACAAGGCAATGTAGTTTTGGACCCAAACCTGGCTTATACTCTGTGAGGTTACTTGACATGTTCAACCCTTCCCTTTAAGGCTTCCTTTTCCTCGTGGTATAAAAGCAGTCAGGCACAGCACCCCACAATGTCTGATTTAGGAAAATACCAACAGCAGAAGATACTTACAGCTGAAGTACGAGGATCTGTGTGAGTCTCCTGAGGTTAAGACAATAGGTCTCCCTGAGAGAAGGCAAGACAATGCAGGCATTGCCTACTAAAGTACTGCTCCTCCTACACAGGATCTCACTGTTCATCAGGAAAAGCAAAGAACTCAGAGAAAGCAAGTGATGGCTTAAATTTAATCAGTGCACTGATGTGTCACATTTCAAGAAAAAAAGGATACTTGGCTCTATTAAAAAGGCATTATGGAATGATAAGCTTTCAGAGTGCATCTCAGCGTCTTTAAACTATAAACTAATATGAATATGTGAGCCACCACTCCTAAAATCTACTTAGGGTAAATTTTATTATATATGGTATTATATGTATAATACAGTACATCACTGTATTAAATCATGAGTAAAAGAGGGTATATTGAGACGAGCTCTTAAGCAGATGTTCTTCCCTATGAGGGCGGTGAGGCTCTGGCACAGGATGCCCAGAGGAGCTGTGGCTGTCCCATCCCTGGCAGTGTTCAAAGCCAGGTTGGATGAGGCTTGAAGCAACCTGGTCTAGAGAAAGATGTCCCTGCTCATGGCAGGGGGTTGAAACTGGATGAGTTTTAAGGTCTTTTTCAACCCAAAACATTTTGTGATTCTGTGATATAATCATACCATCATAATGTTGAGGCATTGGATCTTCAAGAGTACCAGGGTCTTCATTGAAAATAGGTGGGACTTGGGTTTCTAAAGACGTTGGATGATATTTACTGAGAGTCTTGAATAAGAGGCTCCAGGTCCATATTTTTTCTCCTACACACGGATTCTTATTTTCAAAGGTGTCCAATTCACCAATCCTTAATAGGTGACTACTAAGTCCTTCCTGACAGCAGAGGGTGTGACGTGCTCAATGCTTTTGAAAAGGAAAGCTGCAGTTGATATTGATCCCTGTCAGCTGTTTATTAGGGACAGATTATAAAAATCAGGTCTCCCATGTGTTGCACTCCTTCCTGTTGCATGGTTATTTTGAGTGCATAATCTATTTTTCTCCAAACAAACCACAAATGGAGGCATTAGGCACAAGGAGCTGTCCTCTAATGAAGTTCAATTAACCTCACAGAAAAGAATATGTTTCCCTTCATCTCCTTTTCCCATGAGATATCTCTGTGAGTGCTTGCATGCATATGACCTTTCAGAGGGTCTTTTTTTATGGGAAAAATGCCAAATGCTACACTTCCTTCCTAGTCGTAGGCTGCTTCAAGCTTAGGTGAAGACAGCAGCTTAGACCCATTCTTTGTGTCAGGACTGGTTCTGCCAGTCTTGGCACCATGGGAGAGTTTATATTCAGAGTTTCTTGAAATTAAAAACAATGAGGAAGGCACTGAGTAGAGGCTGCTCTCACTTCTTCACAAGTGAAGCCCTAATAAACAGAGGGCAAGAAAGGGTTGCCAGGCATGTTGCAAATGAGGCTTGTTGAGCCAGCACTAATCATGCTTTTCTGTGGCAGGTAAGCATTTCCCTTCAGACCCCAGCCTGCAGTCTATTCATGAGCTGCTCTCCCCTCAACCTTGTCTTTGAGGCCCCCAAGGCCAAGTTTCAAAATTGCTTCCTTCAATTTAATCCTAAACTCAATAGAACTAAAACAACAATGGAAATCTCAGTGGTGAAGAGTGAAAAAGTAAATTGACAGCGCAGCTTAGAAGTTAGAGATGAGACTCCTCTTCCTCTCTTCTCCTGAAACTGCAGGGGCTGTTTTATATGTAGACAGATCTCTACTTGTGAGTAAAATCACGCAAGCTCACATCACCAGGAATAACACCATTACTTTAAATGGAAATAAGCAATTCATGAGCCAAAGCTCTGAAATAGTTCCACACAATGTGTTGAATACATAAAATATGCATCCGTACTTTATGTGTTCATACATAAGTTTCCTTCTAAATAAATATGCTGGTGTTTTTTGTCCAAGTCCCAGCCAAAATTGTTGAGAATTACTGTGTTAGGCTTTCTCTTCCTCTTGGAGGCAGCAGGTACTGGATGCAAAACTAGGAAAATTAGTAGTGATTATGATTGTGAATAGTACAGGAAAGACAACACTTACCAACAGATAATAGTAATTACTGCAAAGTTCAGAACACAAAAAATCAGCATCAGTTTAGAAATATTCAAGATCCTCAACCCATCACTGGTTTTAGTTACTGCACATTAATTACAATGGCTTCCCTGTTTCAGTTTAAATAATCTACCCAACTGTCAGGGTTATAAGTCATGCTCATAGAAGAGCAAACTGCTAAAATCATAAGACTCCTGTTTCATAAAGAAATGTTTGAACAGATTCTCTTACAAAAATGTGGGAATAGGACTAAAACCACAAGCCTTATCTGTATGTATTAGATATACTCTGGCCCTCATCTTATGCCACTTAAGTCAATAAGAATATGGCTAAGCCACTTGTGTGGAATAAGTTCTTGGCTGGATTTTATGTATTTCCTTTTACTTTCTAATATTCTTATCCAAAGCTTTATGCTATGAGATTCATAATTGCAACAAAGAGGATTATTTTAATATCAATTCCGCATCTGTGTCAATACATGTCTTTCAAAGCACAATAGCCTATTACTCAGATCAAATTCTGAGGTACATATAAATCAGTGTGGAGCAGCCCAAAGAACTTCAAAGGTGCTTCAGTATAAAGGATAATGAAGAGTAACAGAGAAAGGAGTGTAGCCAAAAAAAAAGTACATGCCATGCCACACACTGAAGGAAGCACTCGTTGATTTTAAAAGACATCTTCTTGCCCTCTACATTTCATTTCATGTAGCCTTATAATTACACACCTAGGCGTATGAATAAATAAACAGTTGCCAATAGGACTGACTTTGTAATTGGGGTTCTGCAGACAACTCCTACAAAGTATCACATAAGCCCATATACTGGTGTCAAATTACAGGATGAGGGGTAATGGGTTTAAACTAAAACGGGAAGTTCAGGTTACATAAAAGGAAGAAGTCCTTCACTATGAGGGTGGTGAGGCGCTGGAGCAGGCTGCTCGAAGATGTGACAAATGCTACATTCCTGGCAGTGTTCAAGGCCAGGCTGGACAGAGCCTTTGGTGGCATAGACTAGGTGAGAAGTCCCTGCCTATGACAGGGGGATTGAAACTAGATGACCTTAAGGCCCTTTCCAACCCTAACTCTTCTATGATTTATTTTAGAAATTAAACATGGATCTTCCAGTCCATCATAGACTGGTTCCATTAGCTCTACTTTCATCTATGTATGGAAGATGTTTGGAGAGCTTATAGGTATGACTGTGTAGTCAGCTTCTTACTAAGATCACTACCAAATCCTGCACAGCCTGTTAGTGTTCGGGTACTATGGTAATTAGCTCAGTCTAAAATCCTTACCAGATAAAAGAATTGACAGAATGACTTTTAAATCCACTTGCCTTCATTTCAGCATCTTAGCAGCATTTTACAGTTCCTTCTTAATATCTGACAGTGTGAAGAGTTTCATAATTCATTTAGGCTATTGAATCAAAACATGGAATTACTGGAGGAATACTCACAGTCACTTCATCCAGAGAAATTTATATTTCAATGCCTGAAATGGATTCACCCAGGATAACTGTTCCTAATGATTCAGATGGTATCAAGATCACAATGAGCAGAGTGCTTCATTCCCAGGAGAATGGAGTGCACAAGTGTAGCTAAACCAGTTTAAAAATTATTGTCTCAAATTTAAGATGAGTCAGAGACAAGATCTTATCTTTCTGTAAAAACAAATACCAAAATATTTTTCAAATAGCCTTTGTGTTCTTTTGAGTTACTCCTCTTCTCCCTCAGTGTTTTGTTGGCAATTCAGTGAGAGTTTGAAGTACTTTAGGTCAGGGCTGCCTTGTAGTGCTGTTATTCACAAGGTTGTGGACAACAATGTGGTATATCTTCAGGAACACTCTTAGCAGAGCAGAGAGGTGAACAGAAGACATGTCACTTTGGTGGGAGTAAAACAAAGTAGTGCTGATAGCTCTTCTTTGGTGGTTTGATCTGTGCTTCATAAGTCAGAAAGTCTCCTGCTGTCAACCTTGAACAGGGTGAAGAGTATAGCTACTTCATCAGTGCTGATAGATTTGAGTCCTTGTCTTCTATTGAAACTTGTAAATGTTGAGTCTTTGGTATCAACATTTTGTTAAAACTTTGATACGTCAACATTTGTAGAGTGGTAAAACAAATAGGTAATGCCTTTGCCCCTTAAAGGAATTTTCTGCAGCTTTTCACCATGTATTTCTTTCCACATATGTCCAGTTCCGTCATTTAAGGCGAATAATAATTAGTTCAGGAAAGAGGTATTTGTCAGCATCCATGAGAAACAGCCACCTGCAATGCTGCAGATGAGACCTGAGTAAGGCCAGTTTTGAATCAGTGGAGACTGCTCACCCCTCTTTTGAGTAATCTTTTGAACTACACCTACTTGGTGTTGGAAGTACCTGTAGCATCAAAAGTATCTGAAGATATGAAGTTGTCTACAACCTTAGGTTACCTAAAAGTCTCAAACTTTAGACACAATGTCTTCCTTAATGTAGGCACTGTCTAGTAGAGCTAATAGTAAAGAGTCATCACAGTTGCATAGTTCTGGCACGGAGTTAACCTCTATCAGCGATAGAGGGATGTGGACAGAGATAGGTATTGCAGAATGTCTCCAAAAGCAAAATGTATGTATTTTTTTTGTTCCAAACAAATTACTCTGTGGTACAATATTGCCACTATTATTAAAATATTGGGCCTGAAACTTCTGAGTATAAATGGTGTGGATTTCACCCTCTTGTAGATAGATTCAGTTTATTTTCCTGGAACCTAGTTATAGCAATGACAGATAGAGAAAGACACCCTTGTGATTTATAGCACAGCTGCCACTACAGTATGTGATCATTTGTGGTAGGACACATGGATGCCAGTAATCTAAGAGTTACTTAGATTTCAAATCCCATAATGTGTTGGCAGAAATCTAATAACTCCATTAAGTTGTGTTACACTGGATGGAAAATAGACATATCAATCATCTTCAGTTACATATTTAGAGCTCATGTGATATTTAAAAGAACAATGATCTTTAAGATATAAAAATAGTACACTCAATTACTCTATTCTGCTCTCTAACAGACTTAGTTCAAGTTACATGGCAAGTGAAATTTTCCCAGTGATTTAAATCCACAGCAGGGAGTACTAAAATTAACACAGTAGTGAGAGTGACACAGTTGGGCGAGAATAATGTGATTGCACAATGGAGCTGTGCTCTATCCCAGAGCTTCATGCAGCCTACCAGAAACAAAGCACAGGAAGGGAGTGCTGGGTCACGCAGTAGGAAAAGGAATGGTGTTACGGGTGCTCACGTCTCTTTCCAAGTGGGTATTCGCAACTGCAGGTTTGAAACCCATGAGTTGAACTTTTCATGGCAGTTAAGGAAGTGTAGCAGAGCTGCATATCAAGGCTTCTCAACTAGATCACTGGTCAGCCCTGACCAGGGAAGGGACAGATAACACACACAGTGTGAGCGTCAACTTCCTCTTTTACTGCGCAGTTAATTTCTTTTATACTAGCAACTGTGGGCGGGATTACAGGTGCGTCACAGGGAGGCGGTGATTAACTTTCTATCTTTCCATGACACCGCGAGATCTTCCGAACATCAAACCCTACAAGGAAGTGAAAGCGGTTATCAAGCAAATGGGCTAGACTGCATGGGGGCACACCAAGAATGGTGATAAATGCATTATCTTGGAATAAATGGCTACAGAGCAAGCAGAATGGATGACACAGAGGAGGAAAATGAAAATGAATATTTGTCCTGGAGGATCCCAGCTCCAGAGACATCACAGTGCAGGATAATCTTCTTGCCTGTTTGTCTCCATCATTCTTCACATAAAAGCTGGTGTTCAGAGACAAGGGGAACACAGCAGGAAAAGCAACTTTCCTTTCTCTGCTAGTGTTCTACCTCTGGTAAAAGTTTAGAAAAAAAAAATGGAGAGGAAAAAGAGCTGGAAAGAAGTAGGAAGCGCAGACTGGATCAGACACATTAACTAGCTAGTACATACCCAGTCTCCAGCAGCAATCCGGAACAGATGCCTCTAAGGAATGTGTACTAAGCCTGCAGAAGGCAGATGTTGGGTAATCTCTTCTCAAACTATGTTTCATCCTATATCATGACAGTTACAGATTGGTATAAACCCTGAAACAGAAAGTCTTACATCCGTTTTACAAAGGTTTTGTTACCAATATCTACGATCATTCTGGATATTCTCGTTATTTATGCAGATCTTACTAATGCCTTGGCCCCAATGACACCTTGGGGTGAGGAGCTCCATAGCCTGGTGCCAGAATTTAATCCTTTCCTTGGTTTTGAATTTCTTGCTTTCCCATTCATCAAAGTTTTCCTGTTTCTAGTTGCTGTGCATAAATATACATAGTTCATGGTTTATTTCTGATGTCCATCTTTGAATGTGCCCCAGAACTAGATGCTGAACCTCTTTAATATTGAAAGGTTCCATGGTATGCATCAAATTTGTCTACCATCTACAAAGTCATAAGGTCATACAGTTATATGCCTGCCTGCACAGTTAATGATTGCTATTGCAAACCTCATTTCATCCGTTTCTGACAACCAGAGGGTGGAAGGCATGAGTTCAACTATTTTTTTGTACGAGAAACGAGAGTTTCACTTTTTACTGTGTCACTAATCTGGACTGTGTTATATGTCTAAGGGTGGACACAGTGCCCATGTACAGTGATCGCAGACCTTCCTGTTTAACTTTGTGTATAAGAATAAAGAATTCAGATAGTTTAGAAGAGGAAATTTAAGTTGGTTATTTCAATGTATCGCTCAATAGCATGTTAATAGTGGGGTGGAGGAAGAGAAGACAAAACCAAAACAAAACACAAAAGAGCAAACAAACAAAGAAACAAACCTAAAAACCCCAAAAAGTATACCTCAGGAGCCAAACTTTTCCTCCAGTTTCTGGAGACCTTGTAGATTGCATGCAAAAATGCAAACAGAAGTGCTTAGCTAGGAAAGATAAAGGTGGTGTCTAATCAGTCTTTGATTACCAAAAAAGGATTTAAAATTATGACAGAAACAGGGTCTTCACAGAAGCCATCACCAAATGCAGCAAAGGAAACATGCGCTGGATATAAGAAAATCTTTTTGCCTTGCAGAGTGGTTGTACGTGGAAGCAGGTTGTGCAGATCTCCTTCCTCAGCAAATTTCAGAACTCTGCTGAGCAGCACCCTAATCAACTACATCTAACTTCGAAGCACAACTTGGTCTGAGCAGGAGGCTGGGGCAGGTGACCTTCAGAGGTCCCCTGCCAACCTGAACTATTCTATACATCTATGGTACTGCATGATGTCTACCTGGTATTAAGCTACCTGAAATTTGTCCAATTGTTTAGGATTAAACTCTTTAGAGCCCCAGTTCAGGTCTTTATCTTAAAAATCAAACTTCCTCTCAAGAGAATTAAATACTTCAGAAGAAAATAAAATTACTTGATTTTAGGAAGATTTTTCCATCCCACAAACATTGTCTAATGCTGATTAAATTCTGTATTTGATCTTCAGTCATCGCTCAATGATGAATCTGCTGCTGTGATAGCCTGACAGTTATTTGGATTTACAACTGTAAAGAAATTTAAAGCCGAGGAGAGATCAAATCAAACCAAGTAAAAGAAAAAATTAACACCAGCATTGCATTATGCTATAAATTTAAAACATCAGAAGAAAGAGCTCAGATCTGATCAGCCTGGTTACTCCTGCAAGTGCTGATCTGAAGCAATAGAATAGTTTCATAATCAATAAGAAAACAGTGCTTTGGCACGGATTAAAACTTCCTTCCTGATAATTAAGGGAGAGAAAGTATTTGGGATATTTTTCTTTTCTGCATAAAACCAAGTTGAGAATTCTGTAAATTGCTCACTATGAGATAATGTAGCATGGCTCAATAATATTAGAGCCAGTTCTCAGTGAAATTGGTGCATCCACATGATGCAGCTCAGAGGTGCTAAGGGTGTCTTAAATTTGCGTATAAGGAATATATCCACAGTGCAAGTCTGCTTTAAGTCCTCACAGCAGAGACTGTTAACAGTGATGCCAGTTATGCAGCAGGCTTGGGCAAGCCATCCTAAACATCTCCACTTTTATGCACCTTTGCACTCTCCAACTATACTCCTCTAGTTTCAGTGTGGTTCGCAATCTGCAAAATGCTATGGGATGGAGAGATCTAATTGTGTTTTTCACTGATGAAACAAGTTCAGGTCACTTTGTCTCTTGGTGATTCAGTGAGCATTGCAGACAGCAACGCTGGTAATGAATAGATAGAATTCTGGTGTAATTAAATCTGACGTATGTTGTTATAAATCAAAACTGATAGGAGTCCCAGAATTATTTTAGGAAGCTCTGTACAGGGTGCAATGACCAAGTCTTTCAAGCAAAACATAAAATGAAAATTCTGACCTTTCTTGTCTTTAATGAGCCTACAACCATATTTTGAACAACTGAGCTGAGCATGTGAGGACTGAGGGAAAAGCATTACTTGATAAAGGACAGCAAAATACACATTATAAAGCATGGGTAGATCAAGATTTCTCCTCTTCTAAGGTTGCAATGTAAAACCTTCATCATTCAGTGTATAATCCTGGCGCCTGGACTTATTTCTGTGCTCCCAGCAACAAGATAAGAGTATATTGATTCGATATTTCAAATATATATATATTCATATACAAAAAGAGGAAAAATACCCTCATCCCTTCCAGAACTGCAGGCAGGCTGTCTGGAAGTCAGATCATAGAATCATGGACTAGTTTAGATTTGAAAAAACCTTTAAGATTGAGTCCAACGATTAATCCAGCACTGCCAAATCCACCACTAAACCATGTCTGTAAGTTGGATCCACGCTATTGCTGATACAGGCCGGGATGCTGTTGGCCTTCTTGGCTGTCTGGGCACAAGCTAGCTCACGTTCAGAGGTGGTTAGGTTTTTCAAGAAGGATCTGCCTTTCATAAGCCCATGCTGATTGGGCCTGAAAGGGTTTTCCTGTGTCTTGTGATGCCACTCAATATGATCTGTTCCATAACCTTCTTCAGAACCAAGATCAGACTGACAGACCTGTAGTTCCTCAGGACCTCCTTCCAGCCCTTGTAGGTGGGCATCACATTTGCTAACCTCCAGTCAACTGAGACCTCCCATGTTAGCCAGGACTGCTGATAAATGATTGAAAGTGGCCTAGTGATCACTTCCGCCAGCTTCATCAGCATCCTTGGGTGAATCTCATCTGACCCTGTAGACTTGTGTGCGTCTAAGTGGTGCAGCAGGTCACTGACCGTTTTCCTTTTTATGGGGCTTCATTTCACTTTTTGTCCCTGTCTTCCACTTCAGGGGCTTGGTACCTGGAGAACAGCTGGTCTTACTATTAAAGACTAAGGCAAAGAAAGCATTAAGTACCTCAGCCTTTTCCTCATCTTTTGTTCTTTCTCCCCACATGCAATAAAGAATGTCAGTGCCCTTACACATCCTTTTGTTGCTAATGTATTTATGGAAACATTTTTTACAGTCTTAAATAGCAGTACCCAGACTGAATTCTTGTTAGACTTTGACCCTTCTAATATTCTCCCTGCATAACCTCACAACACCCTTTTAGTCCTCCTGAGTTGCATGCCCCTTCTTCTGAATGTTTTTCCTGAGTTCCATCCAAGGCACTCTGTTCAGCCAGTCTAGTCTTCTCCACTGGCTCATTTTTCAGCATATGGGACCAGCTGCTTCTTTGCCTTGAATGTTTACTTTTTTAAGAATGCCCAACCTTCCTGGACTGCCTCTGAAGAGACTCTGCTAGCCAGGCTCCTAAACAGGTCGAAGTCTGCCCCTGGAAGACCAAGGTGGCAGTTCTACTGACCCCCTCCTTACTTCTCCAAGAATAAAAACCTATATTTTGTGATGCCTGTGCCCAAGTCAGCCTCCAACGATCCCGTCACCCACAAGTCTGTCTCTGTTCATGAACAACAGGTCCATCTAGGCACCTTCCCTACATGGCTCACACACCAGCTGTGTCAGAAAGTTCTCTTCCACACACTGCAGGACTGTTTCCTCTCTGCTGTATGGTATTTCCAACAGACACCTGGGAAGTTGAAATCCCCCCTGAGAACAAGGACTAGGAACAGTGAAATTTCTCACAGCAAAATGTTATATTTCATCTGTCTCTTCATCCTGCTTGGGAGTAATAGACTCCCACCATAATATCTGCCTTGCTGGCCTTCTTCCTGATTCTTACCTATAAATACTCAATTCTATCATCACAATCATTAAGCTTCAGAAATCAAAACACTCCCTACCACGCAGGGCTACAGCATTGCCTCTGCTTCCCTGTCTATCCCTTCTGAAGGGTATACAGCCATTCACTGCAGCACTCCAGTTGTGTGACAGCAGCTATGTCACAGTTTTCCTGTGGCACAATGGCCTCCAGATCCTCCTGTTTGTTGCCCATGCTGAGGGCATTGGTGTAGATGCACTTCATTTGGACTACTCATACAGACACCTTTTCAGTAGGCTAGAAACCCTAATTCCTACATGACCATTCTCAGTTGTTTCTGTAGTTTCTAACACATCAATGACCCTTGCATCTTTGCTGCCACATGCATTTCCATTCTCTACCTCCACTGAGACAGCAGACTGAAGGTTCTTGCCAGCACATAGTCCCTCAAACAGACTAACCCACTATCAAAACTCCAAAAATTCTGCCAGTGACACCAGCTCAGAGCCAAGCATTGATCTGCCTGCCCTTTCCGTTTCTTCCCTCACCATTCCTTGCAACTGGAAGGATAGAGAAGAGCATTACTTGTCGTGGAGATTAAACACACAGACTCCTGCAGAGCTCCATGCCAAAACTTCTTTACTGTTGGAGATGTCTTTACTATTCGCCCCCTTCCAGTTGGTTACACATTTATATAGGCTACACCTTTTGCTCTCTTGCTACTTACAGGATTGGCTGGATTTGAACATCACCACCCTCCGATTGGCCACTATGTGTGCTACCCTCTGAGTGGCCACTCCCCTCTGTGTTCAGGCCCAGCCCGGGATACTCTGGCTGATTCCAGGATGTTTGAGCCCAGAATGTTCTGGCTGACCCCAGGATGTTTGGCCTAGCCCAAAACCCTTTACAGCAACAACTTGTGCTCTGATCCCTTAACCTGTTGTCCCAAGGCCCTGAAGTCTCTCTTAATTTCCCTTGGACATCCTTTTGCAACTCAATTGCTTCATACAGAAACAATCAATAATGGGTAACAATATGAGGACGAGACCAGAGTAGGAAGATTTCTCTTCTTATCTTTAACCTAGGCCACAGGGAGTCATCAAATTTCCCTGAGAAGTGAGTCCAGTCTGGGTACTAGACTTTCTTTTCACTTCAGAAAGGATTCTCCTATGAAAATGACCCATCTTTTTTTCTTTATGGAAGCAGTTTTGATACAGGATGTTGACCAACTTAACTTGGACAACACCTCTATGCTAGGTGAGACATTGCGCTCATTGTTTGGGTCAACTTGCAGAGCCTCAAAGCTGTTATACAAGATGATCGGGGAAGATGGAGTGGTCACAGAGGAAATGCGCCTGCTGCACCAGGCAGGCACTCATCATAGAATCATAAAATCATAGAATCACAGTATGGGTGGGGTTGGAAAGGACCTTGAAATCATCCAGCTGCAATCCCCTGCCATGGGCAGGGATGTCTCGCACTAGATCATGTCTCCCAAGGCTCTGTCTAACCTGACCTGGACACTCTCAGAGTTCTGTCTGGGCTGATGCATCAGTTGTGGTAGATACATAGCTTAGAGGGCCCATGGCTTTCTGCCAGGGGTATAACACTGCTCCCTGGATGAGCTGGCAGGACTTCAGCACCATTCTTGCATGGTCTTCAGTACCATCTGCCATGGCCTGTTTGTCCACCATGCTGGCAGCACTTCTAGTCACTGGTGTTCCCCAAGTGTTTCTTCTATACATTGAGGGGCTTGGCTTTGTTGCTTCTGGCCCTGCTGAAGTCCTGTCAACCACAGCAGCACAAGCTATGGGTCCCCTTGCAGCTCTCCTGCCGTCCCCCATTCAGGAACCCTGCTGTGCACTGTGCTGGAACACTCCACTGCTAGCACAGGAGCTGCTTATATCATCAACCACTGATGACCTCTTTCCTTCCCTGATTTCCCCAGAGTTTTGATTAGAAATAAGACAATACAGTGCTTCCTGCTCTGAGGGCAGGGTGGGATTAGGTGACCTCCAGAAGTCCCTTTTACAAAATTACTTCAAGATTCCATGATCTCCTCCTAAACAATTGTGTAATAGCAAGAAGCATCCATCATACTTGGCCATAATTCAGTTTATGCTTCTTTTTTTCCCTAGCAAAGATTGAACTAAAGAATGATACAATTTTACAATTAAAATAAGAAGCTTTAATTAAATTGTGCTCTTTCTTTTCTCCTGAGACTGCACAATCTTTGAGTTCCCACTGGCAATATTTCACACTGGTACACCACAGGGATTTATTCTTAGAATTTTTTACAATTCTAATTCTAAATGTTTCATGAGAAGAAAGGAGTGGCTTGAAAGTGAGTTTCTTTATGTTTCCTGAAGTTTTAATCTACTAAGATTTCCAATCACTTATTAGCTACAAGAAATGAAAACAGGAAAGCCTAATGGCAAGATTCATAAAATCAACCCAGCATTGATTTGCAGAATATTCATACTTCATAAATCAAAGGGATTTCATCTGGATGTATATGCCTTGCTTTAGCCATTTCACCTATTTTCTCATGATGGCCCAAAAAGCTACAGTATCTTCTTGTTTTTAATAATATTTTTGCTGACAAAACAAAGCAGTGGTTTATAAACATTGTGCCTCACCAGATAAGTCATGAAGACCCATCTTGTCACTTTTCTCTAATGATCATCTTCCTGAGTTGGCAAGAGCCAAATACTTTTTATCAGGCCTGCATATGCCTTACAGAGTACTCAGGACTGAGTATCAGCCAAACAGACATATGTGAAAATCTACCATTTTAGCAGATGGAGTCAGAACAGCTCACTTGCATACAGTAAAAGCCTTAATATTTCCACAGCTGGCAATTTTCCTGTGGTCTAAAGGATTGGAGCTTTTGATTTTTCAGAGAAGACATATATACCAAGATTTAATCAGAAAATATTTTGCACTTAAAACTTCAAAATGCTTTAGAGATCTTTCTCCCGTCCCCAAGAAGACAAAACCAATAGATTAGACTGTTTGAGGGGAAAAATGTCGGTTTCCTCCTCTGCCTTGTTCTTCTGAAGTGAAAGCAGTGTTATGGCAAAAGCTCAATTTTGGCTTCTGTGCCTTTTTTTGCAATCAAGCTTTTCTTGATTCTGTTCGTTGGCCAGAGATCTCACCTTCTGCCTCTCCTGACCAATATAATTGTGTCAACAGAAGTCTGAAGTACAGAGGAGATCGACTTCTGAATTTTATTGCATTGCTTCTGTGAAGCCCAGTGTAATAGGAGAGTGTGTTATGAAACCAGCCATTAATGTTAAACATTTATGAGTCACTTAGTATAAACTGATTTTGTCAAGAGCAAAAACCCTTTCTTGGAAACATTTTCTGTTGGAAAGTTAACTATTTCTGATAATAGGTTCTTAGGCAAGAATTGGTGAGTCCACAAGGATGTAAACATCTTTATAACACCATGTAAATTGAAGTGTACTTATTCACACATTTCTGACAAAAATATTTTGAACCAAAAGAAACTTTTTCAGATCTGGAAACTGTTATGGGGCAGCACTAGTTTCTAAGGACATTTCAAGGGAAGGGCTAATGCATCTCCCACTCTGCATGGATTGATACAGGTGCAGACATGAGGTTTATAACTGTGGGCTTTGAGCTTTCCTCATAGCACAGAGGTAGGTGAAGGCTGTGCAAATCCTGCTCAAAATCAGAAAGCATAAAGCCCTAAAAATTTGCTCCACATCTGTGTTATAGCTATAGGGTACCAACTGTCCTTAAACTACAAATTTCAGCTTTCTTTCAAAAAATGGATGTTGCCACATCCATACTGAAAATGTCAAAAGTCACATTTTCTTCCTATTGTGACCTTCCCTTGAAACAAACAAATACTGAAATTGAGAAAGCTGCCTGGAAATGAACCTGTCTCTAACCGGTTCCCTCTGTTCGAGTACAACCTTCTCTTTGAGCACAGATGTGGACTGGGAGTCTTGGATTCTGATCCTAACACCACAATGATGTTTGCCTGCTACAGCAGAAGTCAAATCATGTTTCCCCACCTTCTATGGCTGGTAGAGTTAGGTGTTGTTCAGAGAGTACTTTGACACTTCTAACTGTATGTTTTATTATTCAGAAGCAGTATTTCAAAGCAAAATTATTTTCAGTTGTCTATCTTTCCTGTTTTCTACAGGCTGCTTTTGTACTGCTATTATGTCCTGTGAAATTGCTGATCTTACTTCTTTCCAAATAAATAAAAAAAGATTTATCCCACTGACTGAAGGTTGCATGGAGACCTCAGAGCAGCCTTCCAGTATTTGAATGGGGCCTACAGGGATGTCGGAGGGAGACTCTTCATCAACATCTGTAGTGTTAGAACAAGGAGTAATGGGTTTAAATTTAAATAGGGGAGATTTAGATTAGATATATGGAAGAAATCCTTTACTGTGAGGGTGGTGCGACACTGGTACAGATTACCCAGAGAAGCTGTGGCTGCTCTATCCCTGGCAATGTTCAAGACCAGACTGGATGGGGCTTAGAACAAACTGGTCTTGTAGAAGGTGTCCCTGCCTGTAGCAGGGGGTTGGAACTGGATGAGCTTAAAGGTCCCTTCCAACACAAACCAGTCTGATTCTGTTTCTATAGCTCTTATGTTGAAATTACAGTTGTAAGATTGTTTGACTAACCCCAGCCATATTCAGGCAAATGGGTGGCCAGGTTTCATAGATGCTATTCATGTATACACTCACATTCCAGATATGGTAGTTAATTCTTCCTAAATATAGTAACCAGAAAAAAAAAACCACCCACATGGATCTTTTGTTTGCTTTATACACTACTGAAGCATTTAGTCTGATACAATGCGTTCTTTACCTTTGCAAGCAAACAGTTCTGACGCTTTATTCAGATAGCAGCTTTGGAAATATCAATCACGTGTCTCTACAGCAGTCCCAGCTAACACCCTTGCTGAGACTCATGACATGAAGATTCAAGGCCCCCAATGGACTCAAACCTTGCTTCTTTACTCTCCCAGCCACCTAAATCATGGCGATTGCATAGTCCCAGTTATAAACAAACGACTGAAACCCAATTTTAAAAAAAATATTCTACTTTGACACGAATCATGCCTGTGTTTTTCACACAACTATATAGCGAAGATGTGCTTTTCATTCCAAATTTCATGGATGTAAATGGACCAAGTACTCAGATCTGTTGTGTCACATGTCTTCTTAATCTTTAGTACTCATAATGCACTATTTTTTTTTCCTGCCAGTTTTCCATTTAATTGGAAGCTATTAAAAACAAAACCATAAAATCAATCTTAAATCTGTTCTTAGCAAAGGAGGCTGAAATAAAAAAACCCTGAAGAGAGGAATCCTTGCTGAGTACAGTCGCTGCTGAACCAGGACCACCTCCCTTCATCCTAGATTCACCCTCGCCACTCCTGCTTTCCCACCACCTCTTTTAATAGTGTTGGATATCAGACACCTTCTTAAATTTCCATAGACCTCCTGTTTCTTTTCTTTAAAGAATGAACCCATTGATGCAGACAGCACTTTTTCCTCTGGCTAGATAACTCAGGGTGAGCCTTCAGAGACTGCTAGACTTGACAGGGAGCTGGTTTCTCATACAGTATTTTAACAGACAAACATGCAAGTAAAAAGGATAAAGAAAAGGACGGTAACCGCGTGTAATGAAAGCCCAATGATTTAAAAAGCAGCTGTGTGTGTGACAGAAGGAAAGGAGGCTGAGGGATGAGATGGCAGATTTCATTTGCCAGAGCAGAAGTAACAAAAAATTACAGTCATCCAATAGACCATGTGAACAGGTATTATCAGGGTACAAAAAAGTCTTTTTGGGGGGACAGAATGCATTTTTTCTGCCCTTTTCCTCTTATTTTGCTGTTCTTTTCTTGCATTTTTTAAATGCTGGAATGTCTGCAGGGACGTTTTGAAAAGCTGCACAATGTCAATTAAATTTGCCGAGCAGTATATCTTTTTTGGAGTATGTGTGACCTTTTCTGTTTGTCATTTCCTGGGCACCACACCAAGTGATCCTCTTAGGATGCTGGCTTTGTGGAGCAGGCCCACAGCAGCAGGACTGCAAAAGCTGCAGGTTTCTGGGACCGCTGCCAACCTTCAGATAATTGCCATCAGCAGGAAAGAGCTAGAAAAACTTGGCTGAGTCCATCTTTCACAGATAGATTGACCCCTTTCTGCCACTGCAGAATCCCAGTAGAGAGAAACACATATCCAAAAAGAGAGAGAAGGGAGAGGGAGAGTGGAGGCAGGGGAATGATTAGAGCAGGAAGGCTGCATCTGATCTGAACAGGGGAAATTTGGAGGTTATACTGGCTGCTTCACCATCAACAGTATTTTGAATGTCTACTGTTTAAAGACAGATGAATCTGAGAAGGAAGTTTAAATGCTCAGCTCTGTTTTAATGAAACTGGTGTTGCTCTGGCAGCAGAGCCAGTGCTCTGAGAGAGGGATGGGAAGTCAATAACTTCATGAGATACATCTGCTGGGAAATAATTTGAACATATATGCAGCAAACAAAAGAGAGAGTATGAACGCATGCTGAATGTTACTGCAGGTGCTTGGAAAGGACATGAGGGACAGTAAAATGAAGGAGAAAGAAAGCTGCATGAGCACAGTTTGGTAGCTAAGCTGAAATGCTTTGAAAAGCGGTGGGAGCCACCTTTGTACTTTATGAGAGCTGGGAGTGGACAGCAGTGCCCTTAATATCCTTTTGTCCAGCAAGGGGCTGACTGGTGTAAGTGGTGGTGACATGGTCAGGCAGTGATTTCAGCAACTCAGACTTCAGATGCATCACCTCTTGGCATGCTCACCTACCTTAGAGCTACATGCAGTGACCACAGTGCAGGAGCCCGTGAGCTCAGTGTGGGAATTTCCAGACAAGTGCTGGGATCCCCACACTAAGTCAAATCCACCTGCCCTGGCACATCTCAGCTGAGCTGGGCCACGAAATGATCAAATTCTGGATGAAATATGAAGCCTGATTTAGTCAATCCCAACCCGTGAGGTCCAAGTCCAGTTCTAACTCCACTTGGGAATGGAAAGAGGAGAGTGGGTTAAAGAGGTCAGCTGTCATCTCTTCACTGCAATTGTGTGCCCTGCTAGGTAGTGGCACTGCAATTCTACTGCATCTCTTCTTTCCTGAGGGAAAATCCTTCCCTCATTCACTGAGATGCAATTGTCATGAAGAAAAGAGCCAGTTTGAGCCACAAAACTGTATAAACATATGCATGAGCTCTGAAAATTGAGATATCTATGGAAAATGAAACTTCTGGGAGAGAATCTCTCTGCTGTATGTTTAGGTCAGTATAATGTCTATTAATATTAAGGTGTTTTATGCTACAGAGAAGATAAGACTCAAATTCATTCACTTGCAATGTTTCTTCTTCTCTTTCTTCGTCCATGATCTACCTCATAGCTGCCAACATAAATAATACTTGGGTTAAAGTAATGTCCTGTGTTTCCAGACAGGAGGAGCTTCAATGCATAGGGTGCTGAGCAAACATATATAAAGGCATAATCCTGTCAAGTATTATCCAGGTCATACAATCGGTAGCTATGAGAACACACTTAGCTCAGCAAATGCTTGGCCTGCTTCTGTATGTGACACTCGGTGTCAGTGAGTGACATCTTGCAGATGACACTTTATTGATACAGCAGGTGCTGGTGGCAAGGACTATATTTATAAAGCAGAGGTCCAAAACTGGCTTTGCAATGCTCTGCATTTAACAGGTCTCAGTTATTTCCAGATCAGATTTGATCCTTTGTCAAGACCTTTCTACCCTTCCTCCATTGCTCACAAACTCTTACCAGAATGAGGAAGCCATGGGGTGCTTCCCTGGATCACCAGCAGAAAAACCACACAACAAGGGACACGAAATCTGTATCATTCATATGAAAAAAGATGGGCATGTGAGAAGAGTTGCCAGAGCCATACATTAGAATGATTATTTTTTTTCCAGAAAAGAAGGCAAATATTCTTTCAGGTTAGCATTGCAGTAGCTTCTATTTGTCATAGCCCCAAAGTTATGGTAAACAGGGGCAGATGAACACATCAGCATCAACTAAGCAACAGTGTGCATTTTTGCATGTCACCTACTCCGAGTTAGCTCTGTCTTTAAGTACCCAGTCCTGAGGAAAGCATGAGATGCTTTGCTCCTGCACTGGCATGAGTAAAAGCATGTATATAGTGCTCACTGGATGATAACTGGACTATCCTGGAGTCACTTGTCTGTCTGCCCTTCTCCTGTCACGTTTTTACTCATAAGACTCCTAAGCTGTTGAAGCAGTTTACCACTCTGGGGGACAGGATGTTTCTGAGAGCCAGAGGGTAATTTATGGCTGTACAGATGATGTCCAACTACCAGCGCACCATCTGCAATGTTTGGAAACTGATGGCTGACCTTAAAACTGTACGTCTGTCTGAAGGTCTTTCCAACTACTAAGATCCAGCATCATGTTAAGGAGTTAAGTGTGGGCTTAGAGAGGGAAGGCAGGAAAGCAGTTTAGGCATTTTATTTTGTGCACAGAATGCAAGTTTGAATGTTTTCTGGAGGTAGCCTCCATTGACCCACCCGTGGATATGTGCTGAGTGCAAGAAAAAGCGATGAGATGAGGGTCTGTTGGTCACAAAAACTGGTGGCCTTTGCTCAAATTAACTTGAAAACCATTGCCAGACCTCCGCCTGTAACGTACTATTCAATTACACTTTCCACACGCTGCTTAAATTAATCCTAGTCTGAGTGTGGTGGAAACCAATTTGTTTATTCTTTGGAAATTAAACAAGTGGGTTTTTTTTAAATAAATGTAAGCTAAGGAATTATGTATTGTGGCTGGATGACGAGTAAGCATCAACAAAGTCATTTACTCCTGTGGGTGACAAGTAAAAAGGAAAACACCTCTATATTTCATTTTTTTCCTATTTGTCACCTCCATTTACATCTGTGGGCATGTAAATTACTTGAATAGTCTCACTGAAATCAGGAGGACAACATGGGCTTGCAAGGAGGTATGTGATGGAGGGCTTTACCAAATCAGCCTCCAACACCAGATGCTGGAAGACAGCGTTGGTAGCTCTAAGCAGCTTACCTGAAGAAGTTAAGTTTAGCAGTGGATGGAGTTCCCAGGCTTTGCAGCTCAGCTTCTTCACTTTCTCTCCATAGCACAAAATGTTGTAAAAGAAACTGAGACCAACAGCATTCCCCAGGCCATCAAAACTAGAAACATTTGCAGTAGATGAAGTGCAGCATGTATTCCCTATTCCAGGCTGCTCTTCCAGGGAATCAGGGGGACGGATGGGGACGCATGTTGGATCAACAGCATTTTAAAGGTGGACACAGAGGCAATAGCGTGGTGGCTGAGGTTCGAATTCAAAGCAACAAGGCATCCATGAGAACAATTGCAATTGTCAACAGAGGTGAAATGTAACCAGTGGTTTGCAAATGCAGTCTAAATCCTTAAAATAGAATCGAAAAATGTCACATACAAGCAAATGACTCAGCTTTGTTCGCTACCTGGCCCATAAGCCAGCTCTATAATGTTGATATAAACCACGCAGCTCAGGCAAGATTCCCTGGATGGGTTTGATAAAGCACCAGCGCACCTTTATGAAAGTGAGTCAACTGGACACAGATGTTTTCATTGTTTGGTGCTGCAGAAGCAAAAGCCTCTACCCTCCCTCTTCTTTCTGCTTCCTGCAATCTTCAGTTACATTTTTAATACCTTTTTTCATCCCATTTTATTTGTGTGTATTAAAGGAGGCCTGCTGTAAGCTCTGGGGGAAAGAAAAAAAGAAAGAGAGGAAATGCCAAAGCATCAGCATACAAATAGCCAAGCCGCTTACAAACTTGCCTGTAAAAACACTCCTCCCACAAAACTTTCCTCCTCAGTGGAAATCCCAGGCTCAGCCACTAAAGTCCTTCCTAAAAGCAATGCATTTTGCACTGTATTCTGCTTGTGTTAGCAAATTCAAGTTGCTCCAGGCCAAGAAAGAGTGGAAAGAAAACTTTAAAGCCCTTTGGAGAAATTGCCCTTCTTGGAGATCTCTTAATGTCAAGGAAGGGGAACTCACTCTAGAGGTACTTGAGTTACACTCTGTTGCAGCAGGCAAACCTGGCATAGATTCCAGTCTATTTTTTTTTTTTTTTAATTATTTAAAAGAATAAGTGTCCCCCTTCCCTAGCAATTCTTTTTCAGATTCCTCTACAAGACCATCCAGACAAGCACCACCAACCTACCTGCAGTCTTCTTCTGGGGTTAGACGTCAAATACAACATTCGCCCAAGCTGGTTCCTGCTGACACACCCAATCTACCTGAGATACTGAATCACCCCCAGAGATTCTGCTTTAGTGCTCTTTTGGCAGTTAATAGCCCGTAGTAATTTGTGCGGATCCATCAGTACTATCTCCTCTCAAGTAACAGCATTAAGGATAACAAATCACTCACTTTTTTTCATCCAAAAGCCTCCTTACACCTCACTCTGCCATTATTTATATCACCAAAAGAAGGAAATGAAGGATCACCCTATTGTTTCACTGTTCTACATCACCCTTCCACCTCTCTCTTTTCTTAACATGTTTCCTCAAGTCTAAAATGAGAAAGCTTTGCATTTCTCAAACACAGTAAAAGGCGCTCCCAAAACCAACACTGCAGCACCTTTGGACAGCCCAACTACTCAAAACAGTGAATACCGTGAACACTGAGTGCTTTGCAGACCTGGCATGTTTGTAGCCCCAGAGCTTTGGCACCCAGCATCACTAGTCACTTTGCAAGAAATACATCACTAGGAGTGATACCCATGTATCTTCCCTCTCCAGCATACAGGCTCCATCCTTGTACAAACCTTTGTTTACAATAGCTGCCAATCTGTATATGTGGACAAAGCATAATTTATTAATTTGAATTCTGCATGTTTTAAAGCAGATCTGCATGGATGTTCAGGAATACAGGGTACTATGATGGGCTATATCTGGTATATTTTCTTACTGTAAGTTGTGGTCATGCAAGAGTTGCCCCTGGACAGCAAAAATGCAGACTGCTTATTCACATTTTTTTCACAGTTGCTGCAAAAAGAGAAATCTGGGAGGTAGGAGAAGCTGTGTTCTCTAAGTTGCTCAGACAATGCTCACCCATGAGACCTAAAGTGAAGGAGAGATGTGGAAAACCCAGCAAGAAGGAGGTTTCCAGAGAAAGACAGGCCTAGGCAGAACATCAGGCTTCAGACGTGAAGAATCAAATCATAAAATCACAGAATTATAGAATGTTTAGTGTTGGAAAGGACCTGAAGATCATCTTGTTCCAGCCCTTTGTCATGGGCAGGGACGTCTCAACCCAGACCATGTCACCCAAGGCTCTGTCCAGCCTGGCCTTGAACACAGCCAGAGTTGGAAAAGGTTTGTCCTAGGGTCTAGCAGGAATGATGCAGTTTGTCACCACTCAGTAGGCAAATAACACTGGTTGGATTAAGAAAACACCCATGTGCGACAATTTGTTAAAGAGCTCTTTTGTTAGGAAGAAAAATTGCAATGAAGAGTCATGTGTGATCTATTCTCACAGCTAGCTCTATTCTGCTCCACATGCCACCCCTCATGTCTGATACTGGGGTCAGAATATTGTCACAGCTCTGTACACAGGAAAGTTGCACATAGCTCTGACTCAACCTGTTACCTAGCTGGAAACTGGTGAGAAGAGATCTCTGAGTGCTCAGGTTGCTTTTGGTGAGTTTACATTAAGCTTCAAGGTTACAAGCAAACCACAAATCATGGAAGCCATTTTTGATTTTGCAGCATCAGTGTCACATGTGAAATATCTTATTCTCTCTTCAGTTTTGAGGTCCCTGTTTTCTTCCTCTTTTAGATACAACAAATAAAATTAAGTTATCATTTTATTCCTTCTTCTCAAAGGAAATTGGCTGATAGAGAAATTAATCTGTTTACAAAATTGTGAAGAGTTTTTTTCTCATTCATCCTGGGTTAGATGTAAAGATCTTGCCTTCTTCTCAGGTGCCTCTTTTTGCATGCAATAAATGAACAAACAGAAAATCTACCTGTTACCTCTCTCCCCTTTGAATTTCTCTGTAATTTAGAAGTGACAAATAATGACCTACTGCAAAAGCAGGAAATAAATTATGGTAAAAATGGCAAAAGCAAAATATTTCTCCTCTAAACATGTCGGATTTTTACTGTATGTGTCTTGGCAGCCTAACTCTCTGAAAACGCCCGCCTGAATTCTCTGCATTCAACAAAGCAGCCCAAGGATAAACCCTCCAGTAAAGCCTATGTGACTGAAGCTATAGGAGCCTGCTGTGAGTAAAAACATTTTCAACATGATTGCTATACCTGTTAGTAACCAAAGAGCCCTTTTGGAGCAAATAATTTCCTTGGGAACATCTGAATCCAATCATCTAAGCCTGGAAGTCCACGTCTATGAAATACCACAGCTCTTGTCTCCACATTGTCTGTCCCCTGCCTCAAAAGAAAGAGTTTACCCTGTCCATTTATCATTTAAATGGTAATGAGCTAAATGAATTCTACCTCACTTCTGAGCTTTAGAGTGATCTTGGGTTTATTTATTCATTTAAAGCCACTAGAACAATTCTGACGTTGTTGAGCATGTCCCAGATTTGTAGAAAACAAAACTGTACTAATCTAGTGCATTTATTTCTGTCAGATGCCTCCATGAGTATTCAGAGATGTGAGTTTGTCCTGCAGTTCTGTTCTGACTGGAACAGCATCTCCTGAAACGTAAATGTTATCTTAAGGTCATATGCTGATGAAAACCTATTGCCAAACTCTCATTTCTTGGTCATTTGACAAAGCAGCTGCTGTGCAGTTATATGGCGCAAAGAAAGCTATTAAAGATGGATGAGTTACATGTTTGATTGTCCATATATTATACTTCTAAAGATAAAAATTAAGGTAGACAATTATTTTTCCTGATTTAACTGAATAAATAAGACATCTCATGAACTTATATATATAGGAATGATATTTCTAAACAAACTTGTTCATCTACACCTTACATAGTCCTCCAAGTGCTTGTGTGAATGCATTTTAAAGGGACAAAACAAATATCCTAATGTCTGATATAATTGATTTGTGACATCATAGATTGGTATTGAGAAAAATTCCTGATTAGGAGGATGATACAGAGATTAGACAATTGTACATGTTATGACATTAAGTTCTGCAGTTGATGCACATTAACGAGAATAAAGGTTACAAGGTTTAGGTCATCATCAGCTGGTGTCGACTGGTATGATACTACATCAGTGCCTCCAAGGTCTGTGAAGATTATGTCTTATCATCTGCAGGCTATTTAGAATTGGCCAATGCATAAATACAATGTTGAATGCTTCTGATGCTGCTTTGGCAAACCAACATGAATGCTCACTTATACGAGTGGAAAACATGCAGTGCATAGTCAAGACAGACAGTAATATGACATGTTTTAGGAGGTGGTGCTGTCATAGCTAGTCATTCAAGGCTTTTTTAGTGTGTAAGTACTGACAGGGGAACCATGCTGCAGGGATGTAAGTTTGGGGTTACCATGAAGTTCTGTGTCCAGGAAGAGATGGAATGCTGAAGCTGTGGCAGGATTTGGTCTCCACATTTGAGCTGTGAGAAGTCAGTTCCTGGGAGCAAGATGCCTGGTGATGGGTGGAGAAGGAAGGGTTCCCCTGCATTTTGTTTGACCTTCATCCTACAAGAAGAAAGGTCGAATTTTTTTTAAGAAAAGTATCAGCAATGTTTTCTCTCACTAAAAATTGCTCTAGTTCAGGAATATTTTTGGAAATTTGCAACACAGTATTAGAAAAAAATAGTTTGGGTTTTTCTGTGGCCTTTTCTGTTTTCAACCCTCCTTTTTGAGTTACAGACAGGTTGCAAGTGAGGAAGATAATTCAACATTTAAGGATGAGACTTTACTTATGCAGTACATCCAGCAGCCATTTACACAGTAACCCTCTCATAGCCAGAGAGGTAGAAAAATTGCACCAGTGAGAAATAATCATGAGTAATAACAAAGCACTCACTTTCAGAGAAGAAATCTAATTCAGAAAGAATAGGATTCATAAATGTTCAAGCCAATGAAGGCTATGTCTCTCTAAAACTTTATCTGGTAGGCTGGCAAAGGATCTCTCTTTCCTGCTTACTGACAACTTTGACAGAACACAGCTCAAAATTTAGTTTCTAGATTAAGATCTGGGATCCAAAAAGCCTTCTGGATATATTTCGGGGGGGGCGAATTTGAGCATGAAGCATCTTATGTTTAGTGATTGCACAATACTTTTCAGAGTGTCTGGTCCAACCAGTCAGCTCTGGATAGGAGAGATTCCCCTACCTTGAGAAAAAAGACACTTTTTCTGCTAGGTATTATGTAGGACTTCACTTTATTTCAAGGAGATCAGCCTTATTTTACTGCAACTCCCATTACTTTATTAAGATGCCTCAGGAATAGCAACACACTTTTCTGAATGCCTTAGTTTGTTAACATAGGAGAGATCACCTTCCTTGTAAATCATTTATTGGTTACTTATTAATAACTTGCATCTGCTGCTGCCAGCCTAGACAGATGACCTGCTGCCGTTTTCATGGGATGGGAGCAGTCTTACTCAGAATTGCCTGTGTGCATTGCATGGTGCTCTTTATCTCATTAGACACCTCTACCACAATGAGAACACATTGCACATTGTGTGTCTTACAAAATTCAATTCACATACTGAGGCTTCCTGCTCTTGCAATTTACTTCTTTGAATTAGCTAAGACACCTTCTCATGACACATAATTCTTGTGAAACTTGTTAGCTCCCCTTAATATAAGTAAATAAATAAATAAGCAGGCTGGATTTCATTACTGAAATCGAGTAACAGCCCAACAGAAAACTCAACAATAAAACATTCATGATGTGAAACATCAATACTTGCAATAAACCATGGGATGAAAGAAGGCATGGTGAAATAGCTTCTTCCACTCATGAAATACCATATACTCATGACAAAAACACAGAAAGACACAAAGTGAGCTAAAAGGGAATTACCAGTGCTGCAAGGTTCCTGCACAATACCTTGTCTTGCTTAATGTCATTCTTCTTTGGTCAAAGCACATTCATTCCCCAGAGCTCTAAGCATGGAAATGGCAGGTCATAAAAGAAGCCCAGTAATGGAGGATGGCTTGTGTGCATTTACACTGTGTACAAAGGCTTTATGCCACCCTCATGGTTTCAAAACACCCACTTTACATCCATCTGACATTTAGGTGTAAAAAATTAATTACATGGCATTCCTTATCCTAGCTGCTTGAACTTGATTGTTTTGTCCCTCCAGCATTCACTCTCTGATTTTATTTCCATTGCTATATAGGGCTTTGCTCTCAGCATCCCCAAGATGGAGGGATTTTAAAGCCAAAGGATCATCTTGCTTACATCACTTTTATCACAGGTTATGAAGTTTTGCCTTGCTGACCCCAAGGCTGATCTAAGGCATTGACATTCAGTGGAAACTCTTCTCCAAAAAGACATCCAGTCTTGGTTTTCAGGAAGGACAGAATGACAAAAGACAAACCCACCACTTTCCTTAGCTTGTAATCCCCCTCAGCAAAAGGTTGAATTCACTCTAAATTACACTGGCTCCTCTCATGCCTTCCTCTGTCTAATTAAACAGCCTTTTTCCAAATGGTTTGTCTCTCCACACAAGTTTTCTCCACTAGTTAAATTACTTCCCCATCCTCTCACTGCCAAAGTAAGCAGGATGAACTTGAAAAGTCTCTCTTTCTCAAGAATTTTCTCTTGCCCTTGTCTGGCTCTTTTCTGAGATTTCTCTTTTTCTTTTCTTTTTACATTATTGAAAGAAAGCAAGCCCAGATGCATGCAGCATTACCATTTCACTCACCCTGATTATGTATGCAGGTGCAGGGCTGCAATCAGATTCTATTGAAGTGGGAATATGCATATAAGAAAGAACCATGACTTTTAACATTAAAGGCCCTGAAGTTACAGTATATGGAGTGTTTCTACAGTACATATAGCATATATACATACAGGTAGATACATATAGGTTTAGATATATCTGTCTCTGCAGCCATGCAAGTAGTTATTTTGCAGGCTCAGCTGCCTAATGCCAGTAAGAGAAAAACTAGTGGAAAGAAGTCAGAAGAGGCAGTGAAATATTCTCAGAAACAAGAAATTAATCAGGGTCTTGCATAAGCAGGGAGAGTGCAGTAACCATAGCCACTAATAATAGGTTTGATAGATCTGCTTGCCTTCTCTAGATCTAATTTAATGTTCAGCACTTAGTGGAGACCTCCTGCCCTCAACTCAGGGTCAGAGAGAGATTCTTGTCTGCTTCAAGGTCTTCACTGAATGTTTGGTTTCTGGATCACAGGCATTTAGGTAGAATTCATTTCCAAGCAGGCTGGGCTCCTTAGTATTAATTATAGCACGGACTTCTAATCTTTGTAAATTGTAACATCTGTAAATTGTGATATTCCTAAGCAGTATTACTCATACTCATTTAGGAATTCATCATGTCATACTTTTATCACATTCCTTGTTCACTGGCTATATCATTTAGCAAAGATTTTCATTCAAATACTTCCAAACGTATTGCTAGGAAGGCATATCCTCTTTGGCTTGAGCTCCTTAATTCTTGTTTCCCAGGTCTTATCCAGAGAACAACAGGCTTTGCATGACACAGCTCTACTCCTGATGGTGGGCAGCTGAAAGCTACCCCTGGGACCAAGGTCACCTCCCTCCTGCCATTCACAGCAGTCATCTCTCTCCATTCAGGGATCTCAAATTGTCCTGGAACAACCAGGAATGCTGAATGCCTCAACATGTCATGGTGTTCAGGTTGTGTTACTCACTCATCATGACCTCTCCTGTATAAACATCCCTCATATTCCTTGCCTGCAGGAAGGTTGTTCCTTTCCTACATGTGAAATTTCATAACTATGTGATAGGAACATAGTATGTATTTTGTGTTCCTGCACAGACTGCATTGCATTTGGCTGGTTTAAAACATGTTTTGACCGAATAAGCCAAGCTTCACCAGTGAGCTAACTTACAGTGTCCCTGCAGTTATTTATACTTCTACCAATCTTCATCAGCTGCAAATTCTATCTGCAGTGACTTTATATCTAATTCTGGATTACTGATGAAAACATTCAGCAGCCCCAAGCATAAGTCTGATTTTGTGGAGACACTGCTTAGAATGCTCCTTCATTGATGATGATTTATCTGAATTGTTGGATCTGTCATTTATCCTTTTGTCAGCTGATATCATCCTGTGTGGCTTTTCTGGTTTTTTCCCTTGCCTCCCCTTGTCTTTTCCTTTGAAAACTAAAGCTGTAATATTCAGTGACGTTCTTTGCTACCTCAGCTTTCTGGCAGTTCTGTTAAGAGTAGTGGGTTTTTATCCATGGAAAGCATGTGATTAAGTTGAACCGCAATGTAAATTGAAAGGCAGAGGTCATTTCCTACATTCTAACATAAATACAATCCATGAGAATAAAATATAAATGCATATACACATAAGATAGTTCATAAAAGATTGTTGGTTCCTTTTACAAGTTTTGGATACACATCGCAGATAGGCTTGGGGGTTATGTTTATTGTATTTTTTAGTACTATTCTTATATAAATGGATTGGTTCTGTCTATGTATTTTGCTTTAGCAGTGTGGTGTTAAAGACATCTAAAATGTTTCAGTAAAGTAAAAAGACTTAAATTTGTCTAAAAAAACCTCCAACCCACAAAACTGTACAAACATCTAGGCATTGTAGCCGTTCCCCAAATAGGGTGTTAGGTTTTGGCTATAAACCTCATCTGTTTAATATGGTCTGATTTATGCAGTATGTCATGGTGTTTAATGTTTAGTGAGCTGAAACAAGAATGGAAGAAAATGATAATGGAAAAGCTTGGTTTTAAAAACAGCTCTTCATAGATGGCTATAAGGGGGATGATTGGACTCATGGTGTGTATCGCACATATATTGGCAAAGCTGGGCTTTGAAAGCCTTTCAGCTGAGATAAGCATGATGATCCGAACAGGGCTTTTTAGCTCAAAACACTCCTAATGTTGAGCTATTGGCATGAGGTGGTGGCAGCTGCAGAAGACAGAGGGAAAAAAAGCCATAGCACTATGTCTGTTTTATAGAGAACAGCAGCACAGGAGAGGCAGTATTGCTAAAATTAGTCTTGCGTGATTTGGAGAGAGGGGGTCACGACGGGGGGGTCACGACAGGGTGGTCCAGGTCAGACCACGAGTTCTCAGCAGTGACACCCCCTCCTTCTCTCTGTAGGCTCTTACCTTCTGCCTTCCAGCAGTTTTTTGCCCTTACACTTTTCAGAGCAAGTCCAGCCAGGGTCATGTTTCCACCATTCCAAGACATCTGCTTTGGGCCCTGAAAGCCCAACAGTTAAGGTAATATGGTGATAAGTACAGACTAATTAACCCTAAGGCACTCATTAGCCAAGACACAGATATTTCTTCTGGAGCTAGTTTGGTTTTCTCTGTACTGACCTTCAAATGGCACATACATACACAGGTTCTAGGAAACAATGCATCAGGTTTTGCTTGCTCATAAAGACTGTAAGAGCATTCAGCCTTACTAGTCCTTCTGTAGGAAGCCTTCTCTCTACTCTGTAGAAGTAATAGTGTTGTGTAGACACCTCCAAGGGCTTGGTCAATGGGGAGAACCCAAACCACCTTCTCTGTATAAAACGTAGAGAACAAGATGCGACCCAAATGGTGATAAATTTGCAAACCAATTTGAGGTAATTCTCCTAAGCTTTCATGTGCGAACTTGTCTCCACATCAGTCACTCCTCACTTGCCTGTGAATGACCCAGTGTTTGTGTGCAGTGACCAAAAAGTAATCTGTACCCAAATACTTCCTTGAGCTTTGCTCATGGCTTCATGGGGTCCTCCAGGAGGCTGTAGAGTGAAAAAAGGGCTGAATGGCAATAATGAGACTAACCTCATCATGAAGCTCGAGAATTAGATTTGAACTAGCATGAATTCCAGCAAGCTCTCAGATTCATGAGCAGAGAGAGATAGAAAAATAGTCTCGTGAACCCAATGCATAAAACTTAGGAGAAACAACAGATGTGAAATCCCATTTTTAGTTACTTTCAGGGCAAACTGGCTGCCAAAGAAATAACATTCTTATACCCAAATTCCACCTCCATGCACAGGTTAATTTGGAGATTCTTTGCTGAAGGGAGGACCTTGGGGAAAACACCAGAGAAAGGGGAAGAATCACTTTCTCTTACTCCATCTTTTGCCCTGGTACTTATGTGCCAAATTCCCTCCAAGCACAGCAGAATTGGTTTCAAATCTCTGGAGAAAAGAGATTATTTTTAACAGCCAGTGCCTGCTCATCACAGCCCATTCAAATATGTTTTTCATCTGACACCTCGAACAGAGGTCTAATACAGAGGTAGGTGATTTCGAATAATATCCTTACTTAATGGTCTAATAAAGAGCTGATGTACTAAACCTGAGATAACACTTCACAACCTGACTTTTTCTAGGTAAAAGCCACAAGCATCTGGGTTTTTATTTTTCTAACAAACCTTGTGACCCTCTTGACATGGTGCGACTGTGAACTGGTTTCCCTTCTCTTGTTTGTTGTGAGGTCTTCTTCCATTTTCAAATTGCTTGGAGAGCTGTAATGAAAGAGCAGCACCACAGCCAGTGGTGAAGTCACAGATCCTAGATCCCCTTTCTACCTTCCCTTCCTTATTCCTTTTGACAGCACTTGACTATGTCAAAAGCCAAGTTTTAGCTATGCAATTTTCTTTTCCCTTGAATATGTCAGTACAAAAACAGCTTTGCTTTTATAAAGATGTGCAGTTTAGTCTTCAAGCCATTGATGAATATTACCAGCATCTCAGCTCTGGCATCCCCCTTCAAGCCAGCAGCCACATGTTGGAAAGGCCATTAGACTGTCATATGTTCCTTGATAATCTAGACTCACACTCTCAAGGGAACCCATTAGCATTTAGACTTTCGGACAGTTTCCCCCTCCCCTGTTAATAATTATCCAGGGGCAGAATAATTAAAATAGGTTCTGAGGCTATGAAGGACCTCTGTCGGCTTTGTCAACTTACAGAGACAAATAAGAACTTTAATGTAGATTTGGAGACAGCTCCTGAAGGCTTTTTACACCTTTGTCATGTTCTTGTCATCATTAAGCATGATCTAATCCTCCTTTTCGTTTCATTAACCTGAACAGGAGGAAATTTTGAAATACGACTGCAAGACAGTAAAATTCCCCTAGACACCAGAGAAAGTACCATCAATAAAAAATAGATAATTTTACAGAATGGACAAGAACTTAGGAATTAGGGACTGGTTAGCATAGATTTCCCACATGATTTTATCCAAATCACCAAGTTTCTGTATTTTGATCTTATCACAAAATATTAAAAGATCATAGATCATTTTCATCCAACCATCAATTAGTGAGATTTCCAGAAGGGATCTGGCCTCTTCCCAGTTCATTTATCCTCGGCTACAAACAGCCAAAAACGGCACCAAGAAAACCAGCTCTATAACTTAGCCTTGTTGGCTGTTCAAGGCAGGAAAGCATGCAGGCTAACGAGTTGTGTGAAAAGTATTTCAGCAAGACTTGCTGATAGCTTGAGAGCCATCACAGCACTGTTCATCATTTATGGTGTGAGTATGCCTGCAGCAATCTCTGCTGATGGCCTCTTGATATCCCTGCAAAATAATACGAGTAGTGTTGCCAGCATATGAGCCTTGCTGCACAAGTGGTATGGGAAGTCTTGTAACATTTTAGGAAGAGCTTATTTAAATGTATGCTCCAAGACCTCCATAGTCTGTCCTCTTCTTAGTCTTGCTCTGGGTTTGTTTTAATAATTGCACCATCATCTGGGATCTGCAGTGGGAGAAAGGGGCACACACAGTGTTCTGTGCACAGCCTGGCCCCCGCGCTGGAAGTCTTTGGCCTGTCTCCCCTAACAGATGTCATTCAATTTGCTTTAAATAATAAAAAAACAGCAGATGAAGCAATGGGAAACAAATACATCCCCTATTTTTCAAAACTTGATGTTTTTTAACTGAACTGTGTATTATTCGTATGCTGTATATTTTATTATTGCTAATTTCAATGCTGTTGGAAATCACAGATCATTCCTTGACCACAATGTCTTTGTTATGCATACATAAATCATGCATGGAAGGGCGCTGACAGTTGACGATGTAAACTCTCAGGAAGCAAAGCCCCTAAGTCACGTAAAAAATGTATGTCACAAACGAAGATGTCATCTCTGTTTCTTTTTTATGGATATTCTTGTCTTGTCATTATAGAAGAAGATTTTTTTCCCCCCTTTATTTTCTATTTAAATGTAGTTAGCACAGAGGTAATTTGCAATGGTATTTCGATGACACAAATGGAGTACACTTCCCGTCTGCCTGCATCTTCAAGGATGAGCATGTTGTAATTATGCTGTTCCAGTTTCATTAACAGCTCTGCTGTGCCCAATATGGTTCATAAGTATTCTGGTGAAATGCAGGACAAAGTTCATTGAATTGTCAGGAGGATTTGAGTGATATAGGGCTCATGCAAATTACATTAGAATTGGTTTGTTTTGAAGCCATACATTGTAAGTAAAGAGTTGATCAGAAATTTTCTGAGCAGGAAAAACCTGAAAGCCAAGTATTTCTCATTGTCCCACAACTGAAAATCAGGGGGGGGACAAAAAAGTGCAGTTGAATTTGAAGTTGACATTTAAGGTTTCTCAATCAAAGGTGTTTTAATTTGTTTGATTCTTTGTTGAGGGAGCAGTTCAGTGAATTTTCCTCTTTAATAAAACTTCTTTTGATGCCAGGTTTTGGAGAGTTCTAAGTAGCAAAATGTGTCAGACTAAAGTCAATCTTTTGGTCAGAAAGATTCTCCTCTGCTGCACTCTCAGGATACTGCCCCTGTAATCCTGCTCCAGCTCTGGGGCAACAACACAAGATGCAGCAAGCATCTAACTGCTACCTACCTTTGTTTCTATGTTTACTGAAGTTAGACATACAAATCAGCCTAGATGTTGTCCTGCATGTTGTCACTGCCTGGTGAAAAGACACCTCCTAACTGACTGTGGAAAAATATGCACTTTTTCCTTAAGCAGCACATCTGCTTTGAGCTCATCTTGCACATCCTCCTCAACTCACATCCAGATTTATTGCTCTGTGATGTCTACCATTTACTGAGCAACTAAGACTCACTTGCTCTAGCTGCAGTGTAAGACAAGCATGTACATACACACCACGAGAGAAAAAGCTCATCCTTTCTCTTTCATTCCCACTCAGCCACTTATGACATTGCTGATGTCTCCTCCACAGTTCCTCCTCATTGCTCTAGTGCCGACTGGTCACAATGGTGATTCATCAGAACACGTATCAACTAAGCTGAGTAGCTCTTGTTAGGCCACATTTTATTTCATTTCAGGCCTTTCCTTCTAAAGAAATCCCTCTTTCTTTTGTCATAGCTCAGGTCTAGACATTTTTGGTCCCACCTACAGTGTCTCAGTTCATTGGGGAATCCTCTTTTTGCCTGGTACAACTTGGGTTGCCACTACAAAGATCCAAGAGCGGCAACTGAATGCTGTGCTGTCTGCTTCCTGGGATAAACACATCCAGAAAAGAGCAGCCAATATATAATTCTGTCTGTGGTGGAAATTCAGAACTAGCTGAGATGTTTGTTACTGCTTTTATCCTCTTGCCTATGCAAATTAGTGGGGTTCAGAGCTAAATGTATATGTTTTAAAAGGAAATCTGAAAGCGGGATCTGCTCCATATGCTAGCTCTGCTCTTTTCCTTTGGAAAGACACCTGTGGATAGATTTTCATTAATAATTTCATCCTATCTCTCCTCTGATGTAAATTTACAAGGAAGAACCAGGAAAAATGTGAATCAAATGTTGCAGGCTGGCTGGTAACATAATTAGCATGTGACGCATAAGAAAGAAGAATCCCGAGAAGCAAAGCTGGAAGTACGTGCATCTATTTGTACAGTGTTTTGGGGAACTTTCAGTTCACTGAGGATCAGCTGTATTTGCATTTTGTTTTTTCCTTCTCTCATTTAGTGAATCTCTCCTAAGAATGTCCTTTTTCCAGGAGCTTTCTAACTGATGAAGCGGCTGCAGAAGAGAGGAAAAAAAAGCAACTTAAAAATAGATAAGCTGCTTATCTCTTTAGCTGACTTAAATTTGCTGCTGTGTGGAGGAGGATGCTATCAAAATCAGAAGTTTAGAAGTTTATGATGCTGGAAAAGTTTCTCAGTGTGCACCTCCAGTACATAACTCATGCCGCATGTTGTTCTGTAAGTTGCTTATAAATCACTGCTACAGATAAGATTAATCCAGGTACATAGAATTTTGTTTTTTCAAAAGTTAATCATGGTCTTTAGCCTAAGAAAACAGGGCTTGTTATCATGCCTTGTGCCGGTGAAGCCATCTGTCAGTCTCTTTCAATAATTTGCAAACCTCACTGATCAACTTTGACAGAAGGGTAGAGGTCTCAAACATAACAAATTCAAGTGTTTTCCATGAAAATCAGAAGCTTTTCTATTCAGTTTTAGCTGTCAGCTGGCCTTTACGTGTGAAACTACTGGTCAATAACCAACATATGTGTTTCTAGGAGCCACAAGTGCTGCTGCTTGCTAATTGGGACTTAGAAGGAAGATCAGAGTGTCCACAAGGACAGGAACTGGGGATGTGCACAGGGATTGCATTCTCTTGGCAGCACAGAAACAGCTCAGAAAGCTGAGATCAGACCAGTGGGGTGGAAAGAGAACAACTCAAATCCAGAAGAAACTGCACTCTCGTAATTCTTCAGTTCACCCAGAAATTCCTTTCTGATTGAAAACCTGTGAATATTAAAGGAAATATTCCCATTTAGTTCTGGGGGGAATTTCTGGGATCTGATCAGGGCTGGGGTGAGGTTTATGAAAAGAGTGACCATTCATAAAATAAGAATTTTGAGAAGTGCTCAGTGCTTACATGGGGATTTGGTTTATTGTACAAATAGATGGCAATTTGAAAAAGAAGGCCATCATGGGACTTCAACAGGAAACAAAATATTATATCTGGAGCAGACAAAATAGATACCACCTTACTGTCAGAGACATACTCAAATAGCAAGTATTGCATTTTAATGATCCTTAATTAAAATAGTGTCTTTGATTAGGTGTCTTTCTGTATTTTCCTATGGGTTTAAAAAGAGAAGCTCTGTTCTGGAAGACAAAAGACCACTTACTGTGATTTGAATAAAGATGAGATCCAGCGCTACCCTGTTGCCTTCCAAGGGCCACTATACTGTTTGTAAGAACAGTAACACAGTATCTGCCTAAATCTTCCACTTCTGTTTGACCATTTTCAGTGGTTTTCTTGAAAAACTTCGATTTTTTCTACCCCTGAGAGCAGATCCAGCTCCTCTCATATACTGCTGGAAATGAGCTGAACCAACCTCACTCTTGGCCATGAATCTTGAATTCTTGCCTACACCGCTTTACAGACTAGTGGTTACAGCGGCTTCCTGAGAGACCAGAAACAGGGATCTAACTCGTGGAGAACTCATTTCCTTCATGGAGAGAAAGAGCAGGGTGTGGATATTCCCTCTGTGCAGAAGTGTTGCTATTATGAGTGAGGGGGTCTCCTTTCTGGTGTTCTAAAAAATGGCAGAAGTCAAAACTCTCAGCCCTGAAGGTAATCTGAGAAAACCCATTGGCTTATGGTTCTCAATGTCAAAAAACAAAGTCATTGTTGATTTCTGGAGATTTATTGGGAGTGAGAAAATCTTCAGGCATTTGTAAAAATTAAGCATAAAAACCTGAGGTGCCCTTGAAATGTAACTGCCTGTGGAGCTAAATAACAGTTGAATGAGCATGATGATTTTGGATTTGGTCGCTTAAAAATCACACTTGAAGCACCTCCAATGTTTCCTAAGCTCTGGGCTTTCTGCTCTGTGACAGCAAAGGTAGCTACAGCCCATCTGGTGTGCAACAACCACCTGCACTAAGGCAGCACACAGGAGCTCCTGGCCTGTAAATCCTCCTGCTCCTGGGCTTGCTGTACTCTACCTTCATTGTGCAATAGCATTTTAAAAGGAGACAAGTTCCCACACAGCTTCCCAGGTCTCATTCTGCTCCATAGCTGCCTTTTTCCTGTTTCTGGACTGGTTTTTATGCAGGGACTTTGCTATGATCCTTGGAGTTTATGGTTGGAAGAGAGCAATAGGATGCCCTAAGTCTGACTAACTGCACAGTGGAGACCATGCATTTCACCCCATGATTCTTGCACCTAGCTCAAAAAATCAGGACTGTGAATCTGTGGATCATTTGTCACATGGGAAAGGTGTCAGGGTGATAGTGTTGACTATCGAAAATCTCTACGCACACGCTCAGTGATACACCATGGTGGAGAAAGCTCACTCCTAACCCTACCCACAGTCCTAGTTATCTCAGATAGTAAGATTTGGTTGCTGTCAATCTGATATGCCATTTAAAAGAAGGTTTCATCACCCTTTATTAGTCATCTGAGCCATAAATTTCTCATCTAGTCTTTATTTTATTTTTACATTTTTCTGCCATTTATGTCATGCTGCAGGGTATTGGCTGTGCAATGTCAGGCTCTAAAATAGTATCAGTATTGCTTCCTTCATGCCAATTTCACTCTGCTTCATATTTACTATATGGAAAATTTGAAAATATTAGGATACCTTAAACTATGATTGCGGTACCTTAAACTACCACCTTTTGAGACAGTTAATGCTCTCAGTCATATGCTTTCCTCTTTCTACAGTATAAATACCCCAGTTCTCTCCTAAAGTGTTTCCCTGTCTCTATGCTGAAATCCTTGTTCTCACTGCTCAGTAGAGGTACTTGACATTGAGCAAAAGGAATGTTTAGAACCTGTCAGTTCAGACTTAGCGGTGTGCTATTTCGATGGTGCCCAAAGTTGGTACGCCCCAGTGAGTTTATGTCTGCTTCTCATTATTTTAACTAGCGCATCTCAGAAGATGCAGCCTTGAACAAGACAGGTAAATCTTTGCATGACTACACTCTAAATGAGCTGTAATTGCAGCTTCAAATTAGCTCATTTGGGTAGCAGGAGCAAAGTAGACAGTGAGCTCAGCCTTTGTCCAAAATGCTGGTGAACCCCTATGCCGTTGGTTTGTGTGGATTCAGCCAGGCTGTGCTGGTATCATTGTTTCCAACGTCAAGCCAATCCCATCATTGCCAAAGAACAAGCCATCCCACCTTTGCTCATAATGCAGACATATCTTTTGGTCCTGTAAGGGCTCCCTGTTTATTTTTTGCAGTACCTGCATGCTTTAAAGCACACCCTTTAGGTATGAGGAAGTAGCCATTTTGCTACCAACAGCTAGAGAAGACCTTTGCTGATCCCTCAAACTGGTCTCCTATCTGTAGCTGATATTTCCCTAGTTTATGCAAGTCATTTGTTACTAAGAAAAGAGAAGTAAAATACATGAATGGAAACACACAGGTCTCGTAAGTACCACCTTCATTAGATTTTCAGCCCATCCAGGATCCTGAAATCAGAATCAGAGAACAAAATTCGCATATCTTATATCAAGCAATAAGCAACCTAGTCCCACTCTTGTGACCTTTGCAAGACAATATTTTTGCCTTCTCTGAATGCTTTATGCTATTCCATAGATCCTGTGCCATGGGAAGTGTTGCACAATGCAGTTGCAAAAGACTTTCATGCATTTATTGGGAACAGTGGCCATTGAACAACAAAGGGGACAATTTTTTGAAATTTAGCCACTTGAGTTGTACTTCAAAGAAAACATCAAAAGCACTTTGCCCCCTCAGCTTCCTACCAGCCCAGCTGTCAAGATTTGTAGGCAGCTGAGGGCCCCTAACTCAGCTTTTCCTTAGAAAATGCTTCAATTGAGGAACAATCAGTGAAAGTGGACTGCAAAAGAAAGACACTACAGTCTCAACTCAAGCTGAATATTCTCTGTAAGATGGCTTCACCCAGCCTGTGGGAATGATTTCAGCTCTGCTCACACAAATACATACACACACACACACAAAACAATAAATAAAGGAAAGCCAAGCTTCTGAGCTTAGCCCATGAGTAGCCTGTGTCTGAAGCATGCTTTTCCTGCCCCTCTCATTTAATCACAGCCAGGTATATTGCAAAAGGAAGCAGACAAAACACTGTGAGGAAGGCTCAGCACACCATACTCCTTACCCCTTCATTCTAATTCCTTGATGCTTTTTTCCTCCCAGAACCAAAAACGTCTCCCTTGGATTGGCCACATGTACCTCTCCATGGGACCACTTCCAGAGTTTCTGAGGGGCTTTGCTTCCGTCAGCAAACACTGTACATCCATGTTACAAGCCAGCTAGTCGTGATCATCCTCTTGCAAGGAGGAGCAGAATCCTGCAGGGGGGAAATATTTGTTACAGCAAGTTTACAATGTGATATTTGCCACCTAGCCACATTCCCCCAGACCCATTACTGCTCCTCTAGTCCTCTATGCCTTTTTCCAGAGAGTATCTGTCATATCAGTGGTGTTGATAGGCCTGGCGATGAGCAGAAACAGGGATGAAGAGAAAGAAAGGGCAGAAAAAACAACAGGAGAGGAGAGATGAGGGGAAAAAAAAGATCAAGAGAAAGCAGAACTACCCTATACACATAAATTCAGCAAAAGGATACATGCAATGGGAAAAAAAGAAGAAAAAAAAAGGGTTGGCAAATACTTTGAGGAGAAAACTGGAAAAAAGGATAAATTAAAAAAAAAAAAAAAAGGAAAAACAAACACAGCTGAGTGGGGTTTTTTTATAGTTTAATACCAAAAAAGTGCAAACAAAGCAACGAAAAGGCTGCTGTGTTATTTAAGTACATAATGGAAGCAGCTGTTGGAAGGAGTCAGGTCCTCACCTGCAGTGATGGAGCAGCCCTGCCATGGCGATATGGCCCGCAGTCCCCCAGGAGTAAATTCTGTTATAAAAATGGTGCATGACATACAAAGGCTTATAAACTGGAGCAGGTGAGGTATTTTCCAAATCCAAGCTGACATTTCTGCCTAGTCAAAACAGGTCAAAAAAGGAAAGAAGAGCATTCTGGTGAAGAGTTTGCTTTCATAGCTTAGATGGGTAGACCCTGTGCATAATAAGTAGCTCCCTGCCTTTGGGTATGTTTGTTTTGAATTTTGTGAAATGAGGCAAAATCAGAAGAACGGCAGGAGGAAATCCCAAGCTTTATACTTCCAGAAAAAAAATGTTGTTAATTATAATTATTTTGAGTGGAAAACAGTTATCTGAGTTGGATAAATATGGATCTGCTTGGATGTCTTCATTCTTTGTAAAAGAACTTAGACTCTTGGGGTGAGTTTTTTTTTCAGCGCTAGTAGTACACAAGCATACACATGTGCATTAGTGGATTTCAACTTTTTTTTTAAACAAGCTCCTCTTCCCTTACACCATCTGTCACTCCTTGTATCCTGCAGAAATAGATTAGCTGGGAAAATAGATGCAGTTTTTCATGTGAAATCAGAATTCTTTACATGAGCTTTCCTCTCAGAGATAATTTTTTCCATCTGGACTCTGAAACTACAATCACCATTAAAAACAGGTGAAAACTGCATAGTTTTTAGATATTCTGATGCAATGTTATCTGTCTTCTCATCATCAATTTTTGTCTTCTCAGTGCAAATCTGATGGCATTTATTGCAATGAATGCCAGAGAGTGCAGCATAAAGCTACCATTTCTGACTTCCAGCAAACTCAGGCAGCTGTAGCTGAACTGATGACATCTTTCTGATGGTTTGAAAATATGGGGTTTTTTCTGGACCACAAGAGCTACAGGACTGAGACACTGCCAATTTAATACGGATTTGGAGAGTCACGTGGGGTTTTCTTTGTCACATAATTAGGACACCTCAAGCTGCAAAAGGCAACGTTAAATGAGGATTGAAAGGCAGCCTGTCCTTAGACTCCCTTCCCCACAATAAACTCATTTTAAACTGTGGAACAGAGAATTGCCCTAATTTCTTACGACCCACCCAACTCTGAACCCTGAAAAGATAAGGAGCATTTAGCACATTAGCAACACAACTTCAAATATAAATTTGCACCCATTTCAGGCACAGTTTAGATCTGTGTTAGCTGTTGGTGACTAACACTAGTAGTGTCTCTTGAGCCTGATATATTGGATACTGAGCAGAACTCTTACAATACATATGATAGTTTGCTATGCTAAGCCATTGCAGCTGTGTTTTAGTCAATGTATCCCCAGCTTCAGTGGGCCTTTCTTGGCACAAGCAGGCATACAGGGACTGTCAAAATATGGGGCACCTCTCCCCTTTCTTAAAGTAAAAGCCAACATATTTGGAAGACTGGCACTCATTTAACTAGACTCCCCAGTTGCATTATTAATTTCAATTTGCGGAATTCATTGATTGCTGGGAGATAGGGATAATAAGCTTTCTCAGCTGGCTTGAGGTACAGTATCTCTCCACAATCTGTAACTCAAAGTAAAAGCATGTCTAAAGAAGAATATAATTGTCCATCCTGTGTTTAACAAACAAACAAAAGCTTGGCGGACTTAATTCTCAATGGTGCATGAAAACTGAAAAGGAAGCTACTGTTTCTGCAACACGTTGAGGGTTTCAACCATTATTCCAGTATTTTAGTCTTGAGAGTTATTTTCCTGGGGTGAGACAATGAGCTTTGGACACTCTGACAAAGGGTCCTGGAGAGGGGGAAATAAATAAATAAATAGAAGGAGAATCAAAGCAATCTAAACCTTCAATAAATGGTATTCAGACTGATTTTCCATCTCCACAATGAGTTTTAAGCGTTGCCACAATTCAGATTCTAAGTCAGAAAGTTTCAAACCTGCACCATAACTGATGGCAACTACTTTGGGGGAAATCCGTTAGCAAAATTGAAAATCCCATGCTACTGCCTCAGCTTCCCCAGCTCAAATTTATTTCTGGTTTAGATGCTTTCTGCAGTCAGCAGTGGTTTTACTGCTAGGGCCATGTAGTAAGTAGGGAGGCATCAAATGATTGTCATGCTACATGGCATCTTGGCCATGCATTAAAATGGATTGTTAATCAAGCTTCTAAGAAGACCGTTAGCTCTGTTCTCTCCAATAGGTCAAACATCTGTCAAAGGAAGGCAGTATCAAATGAAAAGTGTCTCAAGTGTCAAGTCTGTGATTTAAACTGTCATATTTATGAGCTGTGTTCAAAAAGGCAGGTTAAAATTTACCTGGTATCTGTTTTATGCGAAGATGATGCTCAAGATGCAGCAAAATAAGGAGCTTTAAATTGTGGCTCCTCACTGAAATATCACTTATTTTTTCCCCAAAATCTATCTCCACAGATTTTAAGGAAAACCTCAGGCGATAGGAATGTCTGTGACTACACCATGGTTCTAGAATCATTGTTCCTGTCTGCAACAAGAACACAAAGAAAGACCCAAAGGTATATTGTGCCCTTAAGAATACACAGAAAAGGATCACCACAACCATGTAAGCCAATGAAGGTCAAGACCCCAAATTAGGCCCTAATGAAGTCTCCCCATTTAAATGGTATTTCAGATGAATTAAAAATATGTTTGGTTGCTCAAGCTTAGCCGTGGCCTAATTTGACTGAATGGCCCACATACTCAAACAAGCTCCTGCCCCTACAGCCTACCCTTTTCTAAACCAAGCCATATTTCAGGTCTGGGGCTGGTCATGAAAGGCAGCTTCAGTCTGTCTGCATTCATCAACATAGGCACATCACGAGACTCTCCATGAACATTTCTCTCCTAGGAGTACTCTCTCTTTTAGCGTCTTTTCATTTATCCTCTTTTCCTCCACTCTGTGGATAACACTTGGCTGGACAAAGAACTAATTCTTCAGTTTGGCTGGAAAAGCAGAAAATGCAAAATAAAAGTAGAAGACCTATAAGCAAAACAAAGCTCCTCACTTTTTGTCAACAAAACAGAGAAATCACCTGAAGATGATGTTTCAGTCAGACACTGTTTTCAGACAGCTGTACTGAAGCCCAGAGAACAGGAAGCCAAACAGCATCATTATCTGTTCCTGGTCCCCTTTATCTCAGATTCCCATTCAGGAGTACTCTGAATGTGGTGATCTTCTTTCCCCAGGGACCTGCAGACATTTATCTGGAGACATTTCATGTCAGATCCATTCTATCTTAGTGACAGGAGTGAAAAGCTTTCACCATTTCAGGACAAGCTCCTCACCAACAGCTATGAAGCAAGCAGGGGGACAAGCATTTAAGTAAGGCAAGACTGAGGTAAAAAGTACAGCAATCTTTACTAAATGCCCCCAGAAAGAGACCTTCTGGGATAACTAGAGCATGCAATTCCTTGGTCCTTGGCTGAAACCAGATGAAATTATGACACTGGTGAAGAGGCATTTCAACAATAGAAGAAACATCACATTACTCAGTGAATGTTGTATTCTCCTTTTAGGTTCAAGACAACAATTATATCATGAACTTCTAGATATCTTTTTGAAAATCTCCTCACTTTACTCGCCTATCACTGTCTTTAATTACTAACAAAATCATTCTTCACAGATGCACTTTGAAATGGTGACATCTGATTGCAATAGAATAGAATCATAGAATCATAGAACACTTAGGATAAAAAAGGACCTCAAGATCATCTAGCACCAACCCTCCTGCCATGGGCACGGACACATCACAATAAATCATGTCACCCAAGGCTTTCTCCAGCCTGGCCTTGAACAACGCCAGGGATGGAGCATTCACAACTTCCTTGGGCAACCCATTCCAGTGCCTCACCTCCCTTACATTAAAGAACTTCTTCCGTATATCCAATCTAAACTTCCCTCATCTAAGTTTGAACCCATTGCCCCTTGTCCTGTCATGACAGTCCCTAATAAAGAGTCCCTCCCCAGCATGCTTGTAGGCCCCCTTCAGATACTGGAAGGCTGCTCTGAGGTCTCCATGCAGCCCTCTCTTCTCCAGGCTAAACAGCCCAAACTTCCTCAGCCTGTCTTCAAAAGGGATGTGCTCCAGTTCCCTGATCATCCTCGTGAGCCTCCTCTGGACTTGTTCCAACAGTTCCATGTCCTTTTTATGTTGAGGACACCAGAACTGTACACAGTACTAAAAGTGAGCTCTCACAAGAGCAGAGTAGCGGGGCAGGATCACCTGCTTTGACATGCTGGTCATGCTCCTTTTGATGCAGCCCAAGATATGGTTGGCTTTCTGGGCTGTGAGCGCACACTGCTGGCTCATGTTAAGTTTCTCCTTGACCAGCACTCCCAAGTCCTTCTCTGCAGGGCTACTCTGAATCTCTCCTCTGACCAGCCTGTAGCTGGGACTGCTCCAACCCAGGTGTAGGACCTTGCACTTGGCATGGTTAAACTTCGTAACATTGGCATCAGCCCACCTCACAAGTGTGTCAAGGTCAGTCTGGATGGCATTCCTTCCCTCCAGCATGTGAACCGAACCACACAGCCTGGTGTTATTGGCAAATTTGCTGAGGGTGCACTCAATCCCACTTGTCCATGTCACCAACAAAGATGTTGAACAAGATCGATCTCAACACCAACCCCTGAGGGACACCACTCATTAGTGGTCTCCAGCAGGACATTGAGGCATTGACTACAACTGTTTGTGTTGAGGACACCAGAACTGTACACAATGCTCCAAGTGAGGTCTCACAAGAGCGGAGTAAAGGGGCAAGATCACCTTCTGAGAAAAATATCTTTTGCAATGGCCTAACTTTAGGGAAGAAAACCCTTACTGAAGCCGGGGGGGCTACTGAGCATTCAGTGTTTGGGTTTTTGGTTTTTGGGTTTGTTGGGTTTTTTTGGGGGGAAGTTAAAAAAAATCATTTCTCTAGATGGCTAAATACAAGCTTAGAAGTGCAACTTCAGACACCAATATTCCGAGGCATCAGCCAGTGCTATGAGATCTGCAGAGAAAATCGACATAAGCATCTCTGTTCACTCAACGGGTAATGGGAGGGAGAGAAAGATGCCCACCTCTGGAGCACCAACAGATGCCAAACTGGAAGACATCCAGCTCAGTGGCATGCTAGGAATATAATACATGAATATAATACATTAATTCAATGCAGGCATTTGGATTTATTTGGGGAATTAATTAACAGTAAGTGCATACATCCATTTACAAAATGGTAGTGTTCCAGACACATACATGCACAAGTTGTAATTGAAAACTGAAATAACACCAGGCAGAATAACCATTAAAGGAAAACAAAAAACATCTCTAAAAATCCAAGAATGATTTTTAATAAAATAAAAGAATTCATCCATCTGCAGTTATATCCTTAGGGGAGGCCACAGACTAATAAGCAAACAAATCTAGATAGAAATGAAAATAGTGTTGTGATGGTGATGGAAGGAACAAGGGGAAGATTTCTTTGCAGATTAGCTGCTTATGAACTAGAAGTATTTCAATTTGATCACTTGTTTGAAGATACTTTTATCAGAGGATGGGGAATTCCATCATATGTTCCTATCATCCTGAAGAATAATTATTCTTCTCCTCTTCAGACACTTTACAATCACTATTTATTGGCACAGCCACAGAACTCAGAAGCTCTTGTCAAAGATACCAGCTGAAGTCTCAAGAGCCTACTTTCTTTCCTTGATCCATAGCAATCCCAAAGGTTAATCAAATGCAGTTCTCTTCATCTTTTCTGTGAATGTGTATCATCTGATGCACCTAAAAATCCAAGTACTAAAGAGCCACTTAGCAGCACCTAAAAGGCACATAACACCTCTGTGAAGTCAAATACCCTGGAAACCTGGAAACTGGATAGTCTCTAACTCAATTCCTTCAATATTATCCTGAATGTAGTCTTTAATTATAGATTTTCAAATTAGTAATAAAAAAAAAGGTACAAAAAAGTAATTCTGTCTTCTGTAAATCTGGACGTACGCTACATAGCCAAATAAGCCTCAGTAGAGGAAGTCTCAGGGGCCTCTATAATTAAGGTAAAGTTTTTTTGGAAGATGTTCATTGATGATTAACCACTGCATTTCCATTATCTGCCTGCAGGTAGGGTAGCCTGCAAAACAGCCAGTATGCTACACTTTTCTGTGGGTTTTTTGGATATTTTTCCTTTTCCCAAGAATGCCATTCTCAGAAATTAAACTTCTGTTCTTACTGAAATGCATATAAACTGCAGGAGATATTATTTTTTTCTATACCATATGAGTCAGAAATTGAAAAGATATGCTAAGACACAGGAAGACTGGAGCTGGAATCGATTAGCAGTGTTCTTAATCCAGTATCCTTCCTCCAGGAGTTCCTCAGAGGAAGACACAAGAATCCCCTTCAAGTAACTATGGAATAATTTTGCTATATAAGCCTGACAGCAGTTAATGATTGCAAACCCTAAAGTATAAGAGTTTACATCACACTGTATTTCCATTACACATCTATCCTCTGCGAGATAACTCAGAGTATTGCCAAATATATCTTCCTCCTGCTGAACTGCATGCTCAGTAATACTTTATAGTAGTAATTCCAAAGATCAGTTATGCATTGTAGGAGTAAAAAGTATTTGTTTACAATAATGAAAAATGTTCCTCCCTATTGCCCGGTACCTGACCTGCTGTGTCCTTATCACGCCTTTGCCATGGTCTCTGGTCTAACTGTTCAACTGCATGGCTGCTCTTGAACTCATCATCATCTTTGTCATCTTCAAACCATGCCTCTTTCCTTTCCTACGGTCCACTGCTTTCATATAAGACACATCAAATTACTTCACCTTTTGCCAAACCTTTCTTGAACCTGAAAGAAACATAGACTCAGCTAGGTTGCAAAAGACCTTTAACATCAACAAGGCCAACCATCACCCCAGCACTGCCAAGGCAACCACTAACCCAGGTCACTGAGGGCCTCATCTATATGGTTTGTGAACACCTCCAGGAATGGTGACTCCAGCACTTCCCCAAGCAGCCTGTTTCAGTGCCTGACCACCCTGTGGGGAACAAATTGCTCCTAATATATAGTCTTAATCTCCCCTGATGTAGCTTGAAGCCATTTCTTCTTGTCCTGTCACTTGTTCCTTGAAAGCAGAGACCAGCCACCTTCTGGATCCATCCTCCGGTCAAGCAGTTGTAAAGAGTGATAAGGTCCCCCTTGAGCCTTCCCTTCTCCAGACTAAACACCCCCAGGTCCCTCAGCTGTTCCCCATCACACTGTGCCCCAGGCCCTTCACCAGCTCCATTGTCCTCCTCTGGCCCCACTCCAGCACCTCAATGTCTCTCTTGTAGTGAGGGGTACAGAACTGAAGACAGGATTCACGGTGCAGTCTCACCAGTGCCCAGTACAGTGGGATGATCGCTGCCCTGGTCCTGCTGCCACACTGGTGCTGATACAGGCCAGGATGCTGTTGGCTTCTTGGTCACCTGGCACAAGCTGTTAATGTTTAGCTCCATCAGTTAGCATCCCCACGTCCTTTTCCATGAGCAGCTTTCCAGACACTCTTTCTCAAGCCTGGGCCACTGCATGGGGCCAAAGTGCAGGACCTGGTACTTTGCCTTGTTGAACCTTGCCTCATCAGAAGCCACCAGCTTGCTCTCTGGTGACTTATAAGGCTCCCAGTCACAGATCAGGGGTACCTCATGTACTCCATTACAGCAAGAGGACAGTCTGTCCATCTGCGTTCTGTCATGCCTGTCATGTCACCATTTGGGCAGTGTGTGAAGGGCTCTTGTACCGTGGAGAGGTGTGTGTTTCCTTTACAAAAGCTTGCCGCACCAAGTTGCAAATTGTTTCACATGTTGTAGCCAACTTATTTGCCATATATAACTGGCCATATGCAACTGGTCGCTATCCAGTTCCTTAAAGGGGAGGTTTCCTCCTGCTGTAATGCAGTACATGAGGTATTGCATAGCCCTGCCTTGCTTTCCCTTGCAATTAATCTGCTTACTGGCGGTTTAATTTTAGGTGTTGATCTTTTTGATTCCTCATTCTTGCCCTCTCTCAGATCTTTCTGTGATTTTTCTGTCTCACTAGTCATGTATCCCTCCATTCTGGCAAGTAGTTGCAGTCTTGATGGCTCCTCAAATTACCCAGCATTCAAGTTCCTTTCTCATTTATGTAAGAGTTGAAAAAGGGGGAGGGAAAAACAGGTGAAGAAAAGTCAAGCTACAGTAGGCAGCACTGATCCCTGGCCAGGCTGGGCATAATTAATCTCTATGCATTCAGAGCAGGGAGTTGGAAGCTTTTTTCACAATACTTCGCAAAACCTACATGGAGTGGGAAAAGCTTGAGGTGTGAGGCATTGCTTGTCCAGGTCACTGTAGCTATGGCAGGGGAAGAATCTATGTTAAGAAGAGATGAAACTAGCATGGTATGTGGGGAGACAGTGCAAGAAAGACAGTGTGAAAACATGGCAATAGTTTTGATAATGTTGAGAAAAGTTAAGAGACAATGTGAAGGGTGGCTCACAGCCTGAGGGATAATCTTAAAGAGAACTAGGATTGCATCTAGAAAGCCCCTCAGCTGTCTTCTTCTCCCCTGCTTTCCCCTCCCCCCCCTCCCCTCTCCTCCCCTCCTCGCCCTTCCCCTTCCCTTCCCTTCCCTTCCCATTCCTTCAGGCTCTGTGGTCCAGCAGTGAATGCTTGGGAGACTGTCCAGCAAGGTTGTCCAGGTGGATGCATGTTACACAGGCTTTCCAAACACACTGTTTTTATTACATCCACAAGTTCATTTGGAGTTGGGTCTTGAGTCAACAAACCCTCCATGTGCCAACTAGACAAATGACTTCAGTCTTGTCTGAAGTCGTGGTCACTGCCTGATCATCACATCCACTCTTAGCACCCACTCCTGTTGTAAATCAAGGTATCGTTCATTTCTGTCTCATATCAAGACTTCCAAAACAGGAAATAACATAGACTGAGCAATCCCAGGATCATAGTTTGCCTTCTCATTTGAGGTTTTTTATTCCCATGTAGTGGCACATCAGAGTTCTCGATGCCTGAAGAGCACAAGAGGCTCTTAGTTCATCCCTCCCCATGGATGCCACCAGCTTGTAGAAATTTTGTTATTTTCCTCTAAACCCAGATATGATTCATTTTGCAGTTTTTAGATGGGTACAGTTCATGCATCTGCAGCTGACTCAGACTCCTTATGGAGTCCTTACCATCAAGAGTGTGTGATAACTATGCTTTGTGTAAAGTCCTTTAGCTGTATCTTAAGTACCTATTTTAGGAAGACATGGATAGTGTGTTTAAAGTGCTTTTGTTACTACTAACAGTGAGAAACTGCTCCATAGAAATTTACTTTTAGTCAGATGACTGTTCCCATAGGTGGACAAGTTACATTTTGTAATGCTGAACATTCTGACTCACGCTTTTCCATTGCACCAATACTGTCCTCTGACTTCACATCACCAGCAGATTTCATCAGTGCACTTCTGCTTTGTGTACATAGTAAGTCAGCTCAGTGAGATGAGAAATTTAGACAGTAGCTTTCCTCCATGTGAACAATCAACCACTCATTGAGACCTGATGCAGTTTCCCATGCAGCCATTTTCTCAGTCATCTGCTGCTTCCTGCATTGCCTCTTTAATGAACAAATTGTCATGTTTTGCAAGATGCAAAATGCTTGACTGCAACTGAGGCTTTTATATTTTAGGAACTTTATTCTAAAGCAATAGGATAGCAACAATCTTCTTCCAGGTAGCTATAATGCGGCAGTATTCATTGTCTGCAGAGCTGTTTCATATAAACGGCAATTGATTATGTGTGTTTAACAGATGCCTTGTGATATCAATCCCATCCATGCATGTGTTTTATCTTCTGTTTTTTCTCCTGTTGCATGATTCTTGGCTCTGTTTCACTGTACTGTAAGCATGCTCAGATCACAGCAAACAAAAACCAGGTATCTGCCGGAGTGACAGTTGCACCTTGAGATCAGGACTGAAGCACATACCACTAAGGCCACCTTGTGTACAGAGCAGAGCTGCAGTCAACTGTGCTCCTGCCATAGATAATTAAACAGAAAAGAAAGAAAAAAACCCCTCACTGTATTTAGTAAAAGCCTAGTTTGACTTCTCAAAGGCAGAGCTGAGGTTGGCTGATCCTGCTCTGCAGAGGAACGTGTGCGTTTGCACCAATGAGCCTGAAGAGCAAGAGTTTACTGGTGTGGGAGTAGACCTATAAAGCACACAGGGCACCACAGTAGAAAAGGCAAAATGGGTTGGCTTTGCAGTGCAGAGCTGGTCTAGAGACAGAGCAGAACAAGAATGAGAGGGAATAGGATTAGCCTTGCTCTTCCTTCTCTTCCCTCCATGTCCCCGTTTGAGACCTGAAGAACACATCCCTCCAGGGTAGACCCCTTCCATGGTGTCCACTTCACAGCACTGGTGGATAAATTTGAGTGTCATGTTCCTTTATTTTCCTTTTCTTTTTTCTTTGTTTTCCACCTATAATGAAAAGCATTTTGTCTTGCTGCTTTGGTGTAAGAACAGACTCAGTAAAGAGAGAGCAAATTGTGCCATGAAATAAGGATTTGAAATGATTGTGTGTAACTTGAACTTGAAAGAGTTTCTTTTGCCCTTGGCTTATGCACATCTTACAGACATTTGTAACTGAATTTTAAGGGCTAGGATCATATGACTTTTCAGACAGATGTGGCTTACAGACCTCTCAGTGCCTTCATGCTTATGTATATGTGAAACTCCATGAACAGGGGCACATTCTGAGTGACAGTATCACATCAGAGTGTGTTACTATCGCGTCACTGAAAAATAAGTGTTTCTGTGAACATCAGAGCCATAGAACAGGCCCAACCCTGTGTGACCAAGTTTAATTATGGCATCATCTTGAGAGATGGGGCTCACTGGGACCCATCATTGGGGCCAATGGTTACTGTTCATGTGCAGGATGTCAAAGCACTCAGCTTTCCTGCTCTGTGTGGGCAATAAAGTCCTCTATGGACCAGCCTGCATTGTTCTCCTGGCAGCCTCAGTGGTTGTTTGCCCAAAGACTGTGCTTTACATCAGGAACCTGCTGAGCCACAGTTTTCCTTCAGCTTTCAGAGTCTAGTGCTGTTCTGCAGACACATGGAATGTTACAGGGCTGGTCAAGGGAAGAGAAATGGGCATCAAATATATGAGATTCTCCCCAGCTGAACAAAAATTAGCATAATCAAGTTACAGATTATTTGAAATATAACCAGACTTCATAGAGAAGAAAGCCTGCATAAAGCCTCCATGGAAAAACCATGCAGTCTCCATGAACATGAACTAGATTACTTTTGCTAAATCAAAGACAGTGCTGTATTTGTCACCCACCTGCTGCAGTCTGGCTTGCACAAAAAATCCTGTCCACGCATCTTTCATATTTTAGGAGGCAATCTGAATGTCTAAAAATTAGTCATTGAGACAAGAGAAAGATGCAGTGTCATCCCAAACAGGGAATGACTGCTCTCTGTAATACATTTCAGAGCAAAGCCAAAGTTTTTTTCCCAAAGGTCTTTTTTTCTGTTCAGTGGTCTAAAAGGAACCCAAAAGAAACTCCTGGGCAGGTCTACTACAAAATATGTTCTGGATTTTCAGCTAGGGGAAATAGCCTAATAATCAACTTCATTTGGGGTCAACTTGAAGGAATTCTTTCACTCCAGAAATAAACATCTTTTTATGTCCTGAGATTACTTAGGGATTTTTTTTTTTAATTTAACTTTTTTTCCCCTTTTCACTGTAGTCCATTTTTAAATTAAAAAGAAATGTTTTGAAACAAAAGTCAAAATATTTCTTAAAAAAATACTCACATGAATTCTTTTGGCATTTCCTGAAATGAAACATTTCAAGTGGAAAAGTGTTTCAGTGTGAAATGCTTTCAAATATTGTGCCTTTTTTTTTTTTGATAAAAGAATTTGCTGAAATGGACCAGCTTCATTTTGCGGTCTCCTCAGAACTCCATCCCTTTACTCCAATTTAATTTTATGTAGGGGATACTAAAAAGCCCCCCTTTTATATTGCAGCTGACACACAGAAAATCTCGTTGTTGAGACTGGTATTTCCCGTGAATCACTGTGGCTTGATTTCCTCATTCCCTGAGAAAATCTTTACCAATTTCCACAAGAGGCTATCTGCTGACACAGTTACTTTCAAGCACCCCAGTGCCTACTAACACAGTAGTCACATGAATTGTACCTTCTTAGGAGACAAACACTCAGCAAACAGGCAACATGTCAACAGCTTTTGCTCCCTCATGAGCAGATGATAGGAAAAATGCAAAGGTAAGTCCTGCAATGTCTTATATGAATAAATTCAGGGTACCGCTATACCCAGAGCCTCAGCTATGGCTTGGTCTGTTCTGATGGTAGTGTTGAGTCTAGATGGACTGTTACTGCAAATGCATGGTGACAGCCAGGGCAGGTGTATTTGTAGGTATAGCTGATTTTTTTGCGTTTGTCATAATGTGCAGCCATTTATTGCAGAACAGTAATAACTGGCCCACCAAAGATAAATGAACCGCAATATCGTAGTCATTATTAAAGGGACTTACACTGTAGAAGTCATCAGGAAGCAGAATGTAAAATTACAGAATTTACAGAGAAGAAACCAGTTAGACCACCCAGGTAATTTTCTTGCTCTTCTGAGTTATCACTAGAATACTTGCTGATGTTCTGTTTTGCCTGGCTTAAAATCTTTCTTTTCAGGGATTTCAAATTATTCCATACCCCCACATCTCTCCCTCAGGAAATTTTCCTGTAAGGTCTGCCCAAATTTCACGTGTTCTCTGTCTTAATTGAATCCTCTTGCTGCTAGCTTCACCCTGGGTATCACACCAAATAATTGCTGTTCTCCTCTGTGTTAGCTGTCTCTTGAAGTTTGGCTTTTCATAACTCCTCTTAATTGCTTCTTCCACTGTATGCATATAGATATGATTCTTTCAATTCTCCTTATAAACCTATGCCTCCAGCCTTCTGATCAGAGGAGAGCAACTGAAATGGAGAGATTCTGCTCAACAACATACTGGCAATACAGGGCTATTAATCAAATGCAGTTTTCCAGCTGCAGTTGAGTCATATATAAAAGGAAATAGACTGTGCAGGCATACTCACCTATCTTTACACTTCTTGAAATTAGATGTCGAATCTACATTAAGCATTTGACCTTCTTTTAAAAACACATGTGAGAGAGATACAAAGTTCCTGATGTCTTGCAGGCAGCTCTGAACCATCCTCTAAGGGAAGAACATTCTTCTCTCCATGTAGAAAAGTTGGACAAGTCACTTGGGTACATGGCAAACTTACTGACATTTAGGGGTGCATAGATAAGTGCCCACATGTGAGTTGGATGTCCGTACTACAAGACAACAGAGGCTTTCTGTGTTTAGTCGATGAAGCCTATGAAGGGATTCAGCTGACCAAGCACAGCTGTTTCGGAAGAGCAAAACTAGGCCCCCTCATCCCTTCATTGCATTGCCTGGGTGGACTCTGACTGCAATGGGAGCTGAGAAGAACACAGGTGAATTCTTCAATTTCAGTATTTACTGTGTAAGCTGAATCGCTCCACAGGTGTCCAGTTTTCAGACAACCCATACTGGGAGAGATGTATCATCTCCTAACTACTTTTCCAACTTCAGAGACAAGGAAAGGTCCTCTTCTAGCTGCTGAAAAGTGCTTTGTTCTAAATGCCAAACAGACCACATTTTTCCCTTTAATTACAGTTTTATAGGTCAAGTTCTTCTTTTGGTGATGTTGTCATATGTCCCATGGTGTCAAAGAAAAACATGGGTTCATCATATTGAAACCAATGTTTAACTTAGGGATCCTCGTATCTCAAGGGTTTTCATTTGTATTCATTAGGGTGTAAAAACAAAATCAAGGAACTACTTTGTAGGATAAACCTTATTTGAGTACATTAATGATTGCCTAGTATTGATACTTACCTAATCACTGAGATTATTTCTCTTGGTAAGACCATAACACTGGTGTTTCCAGAATGTAAAAAATGTGATCCTTTATTTAAAAGCATCATTCAGAGTTAAAAAGGGATAACTCCTTCTACTTCCTTACAGTAGCACAAGCCACACTTTCAGAGTCCAAGCCTTTTAATGATGGTTGTTGGCTTCCTTTCTTATCTGGTTGCCTGAGACACTTAAATGGTGTCTGCTTTTCAGAAGATATTCTTGTACTTTCTGCTAAATATCAGGCTGTTCTGATGAAAAGTGTAATAGAAGTCTCCCAGTATTGTTTTATCTTGGCGTATTTTCTGAACTTGCTCAAACTTTAACCCGATTTATGACTCCTGAAGAACTATTCTTTTCCTGTAGCAGGGCTCCTGTGAGGTTCTGACAGGTTATGAGGGGGCTGATCTTCCGTAGACAGACATAGACATGTTTGAGTTGTGAGGAACAGACAGCCTTCTCTGGGGAGTGAGGCAATGAAGATCCAGAGTCTCTTCACTGAACAGAAATAATTTCAAAACTGAGATTTAAGCTGATTATCATCTACTGCTATAAATGCTTTCCCTTAACCTAGTCCAGGCACTGCCACTATTTCAACTGGAATGAGAGAAAGTTGGATAGCTTTGCTCCTGAGAAGCAAGAACATGTTTCTTCAACTAAAAATGCTGAATCTGGTACAGCCACATCAGGTGCTACACCAATCTGTAGACAGGAGAGCTTGTTCTTAATTAGCACATTGTCCATCTATTGATTTGGGCATCTTAAATGTCTGGCTGGCATTCCCTCATCACACACCCCAGACTGTGTTGCTTGAGCCAGACCTGTAACAGTGACAGTGACACTGCAGAGTACCACACTGCTCCTGTGAGAGGCTCCCATTCAAGGCAGGAGTCAGCAGATGTTCATATATCAGACGTACATAGGATAATATATAGGAATTGTCCGACCAACTAACTTTTACCCAACTATTACATGCATCTTTTCCAGCAGTACTTCAAAAGAGGGCTCCACAGAAGACCTGAACAACACTGCTGTACAGTAAGACCACTGTGATCTGATCTCTCCCCTGACTGTATAGTTAAAACCAAGATTTTGGCAGCTCAGCCTGTTTTTTTTTTGTATGAGAAAGAAACAGAAACACTCATAGGATATGTTAGGGTGCATCTATCTCAATAATGAGCCCTCTTAATACTCACTAAAACTCATTTTGCTCTGTTCTGCTCTGTTCTGTTCTGTTCTCTGTCCTAAGGGCATTCCAACCCCACTTTAAGTTGCTGAGGGGGAGCGGTTTCCTTGGGTTTCTGCAGCTAGCTTAGATGATCTTATTAGAGGAATATTGGTGAGGACATTCTGGAGAGACAATGAACCAAAACATTAATTTTTGAGAGTGGAAGTTACAACTCACAAGTTTTGCCCACCCAGAATATCTCATCTAAGAAATAACTACAAAGATCCTGCTAGCATCATGGGTTTATTACAACTAAGTAACAACAAACAAGAAAGTTTTCCTTTATGAGAAAATCTGTCAGGAGGAAAGCTTGCCTGTGTTTGCAGGTTCCCTACTCGCAGACCATTTTCTCTCATATTGCTGAGTTCTCATACCATCAAGAATTATGTTGAAAATTTGCAAGTGCTGGGAATTGGCCTAAGGAAGATAATTTTGAATTGCCTCTCAGATCCTCATAAGTCATTAGGAGTGTTAGCTGTTCCCCAAGTCACTTGTTCATTTGCTTTAAAAAATTTTGTGTAGATTTCAAGATGTACCAGCTTCCAGCTACAGCCACCACATCAGCACCTGCTACCTGTATCAGAGCCTCCCACATGGTGAAGTATGGAGCTGAGTTTCTGTTTCATATGGGTATTGAGCGAAGTTTTTAAGTTGAGTTTGTTGTGTTGTTTTCCTCCTTGACTGGCAGTGAGTCCCAACCATTTCGTAGAATCACAGAATCACAGGCTGGTATGTGTTGGAAGGGACCTTAAAGCTCACCCATTTCCAACCCCTTGCTATAGGTAGGAACACTTTCCACTAGACCAGATAACCCCAAGCCCCATCCTGGCCATTTTCTCTCTGAGATCTATCTATGATACCCCAGTCTGAAATCCAGGACTTTCTGTAGCATGGAAGTTGCTGACTTTCGGGATCAACTCAGCAAGAGTCAATGAAGTAACCATAAGGGCAATGCACAGTGGACTTTGGGCTAAAGTGATAGAACATGCTAGTCTTGACTGGGACTCCCAAAAGGTTCTCTTATCTCCAGCATGATAAGAGATGCCCAAAACTTGTCCATACATTTGGAATAATTAGCTTTGATTTTTGACTATGCTAACTGTGTCAGCCTCCTGAATAGTAATATGTCTGTGGTGCTTGGATCTCAGCCTGTGCCTTTTCTGCGAATATATTCTCATAGCTCTTTCCAATGTATGGTTAGACAATATCATGCTCATTATCAACGAAAAGTAATAAATATAGAGCATGGGCTTACAGGGAAACTTTATGATCATCTAGTTTGACTTGCTTTATAGAAACAGTGCTGCAACTTGCATCTGAGTTACAATATCTCCATCTAAATCTAAGTATTCTTAGGAATGGAGAAGACACTGTAACCTCACATAAGATATTCCTGCCTTATCTATTGCGTATTTGACCGGTTTAATTAATAACCTAAATTTGTCTAATTTCAGCTTCTGATCAGGTTACTTAAGGAATAACACAGATTGACTATTAAACTACCAGGTGACTTCTCCAGTATAGGTACCTCTTAACCCTTGCCAGGTAAATGGGAGGATTTTCTTAAACCCGCTACAGTACAAATAATAAATGCCCCAAGTATTATAATTCTGATTTGTCACTGCTTTTATTTTCCTGAGACTCTATAAGTTCAAGTACATTCTAAACAGAAAACTAAAATAGAAGGTAAGTCAATACAAAGCAAAATCTTAAATAACTTGAATTTTTAGAGCATTTTCATAAAGAAGTACCTAAAAATCATGAGGTGGCTGAGTTTGAGATCCTCAGAATAGTGAGAAGAGCATGCAGCAAGCTCTCTGCCCTGGACTTCAAGAGAGTAGACTTTGGCCTCTTCAGGGACCTGCTTAGTAAAGTTCTATGGGATATAGCCCTAGAGGGCAGGAGGGCCCAAGACTGTTGGTTAGTATTCAAGGATCACCTGCTTCAAGCTCAGGAGTGTTGTGGCCCAACTAGAAGGAAGTGCAGCAGGAGGGGCAGGAGACCTCCTTGGATGGATAAGGAGCTGCTGAGGAAACTTTGAGGGAAAGAAGAGGCTTGTAAAAGGTGGAAGCAAGGACAAGTGGCCTGGGAAGAATACAGGGAAATTGTCTGGGAAGCTAAGGACCAGGTTAGGTAAGCTAAGGCTCAGTTAGAACTGAACTTGGTTAGGGATGTGAAAGATAACAGCGAAGGGTTCTATAGGTACTCTGCAAATAAAAGACAGCCTATAGACAAAGTAGGCCCTCTACAGAAGCTATTGGGAGACCTGGTTACCCTGGGTTTGGAAAAGGCTGATGTTCTT
>WYDI02010413.1:0-15014 GCA_009867235.2 Psittacus erithacus | reverse complement strand
GCCCCACTGAAATAGTCTTGTAGAATGATATGCATAGTTCCTTACCTGGGTCCAGTTCTGAATTTCAAGGGATTGAAAGCTTGATTTCCCTATGAAGAATGCAAGATATCTACCCCAAAATACGATGATTATTCTTTGAGCACTGATTCCACCTTTCCCCTTTTAAAGAGTTTAGAAGTACTGAGTTCAAACTAATTTGAGTTGAAAACAATATAGAGCAAGCATTAAGAAACAGAGCAGTCAATTGGGTCATTTTGTTTTCTAATAAATTTAGAAATTATGTATCTTATTAAACTTCCAATTTAGATCAAATCTTACAAACAGAATACTCCTGAACACTTTCTAGTCAAAAGTGCAACACTAGATTGTCTTTCATATGGGGAAAGACCTTTGTGAATTTATTTAAAAGATTTATGTTAAAGGACACAAAACACTGACAATAGGAATTTAATTCTAAAAGATCCTGCAAGAGGACTGCAGCACAGAAAACCAACATACACTTGCATAACTTTTCAGTCCCCTGAGGTTTTCCTGATAGGACATTTGCCAAACCAGATTTTACAATCAGCATGCATCAGTTATGTTTTCAGATATATGTAGTATTTGTGATTGCATACCAAGTGATACATAAATATATACATTTGCATTTTTGCCTCTCTGCATTTGTTCTCAGGAAGGTATAAATGATGACTAAAGCAATGAGTAAATGGTGCATGTATAAAAGATTTGAGGAGAAATTCAGCAGAACTTTGAAGACACTCAAAAATTGCAAGAGTGTAGAAAGCTCTCTAAAGATGTCTTGAGATTAATTTCAGTAGAAGGATAATATGTTTTAGTCATGATTGTGATTGTCCACTCTAAAGTGACTTATAGCTACCTGTGTTAACTGTAGATATAAGTTGTTCTAAAATAAGTCTGCTTATTGGTGGGCATTTTGAAGAGTTGCTGCCTCCCAGTCTGAGGTAGGCTTCCTGGGTAAGTGGCCTGTGAGGAGCTCCAGCCAAGCTGGGTCTTAATAACCTTTTTCAGTGCTAAGTTCAAAGCCTTATTGCTCTCATTCTTCTTTTGATTTATTTCTTTTACCCTTTGCCTTTTAGAAGGGAATGGAAAAAAAAATAAAATAATCCTGGCATGTAGTGGCACAGTTATTTAACACCATCAATCCAATTACATTTATTGAATCTGTTTCTTTCAAAAGTATGTGATCACAGCAAGTTTAAAACCATCTAATGCCTTCAACATGCAATTTATGAGAGAACACTGATAATTTAAACTTCAAAAATTGGCTAAGGCTGGACAGAAGCATTCACATCGTTACTGTGGTGTCCTCTACTTAGTTGTGCCACCTAATGCTAACTGTATCCTTGGGACAAGTTGCAGTGCTTCTGCCATGGATCCTATTTTGTATAATTTTTCAAAGGTCTCTGTTGGTACTATATTCATATAGATTTTGCTTTAATTTTAGTGGCTTGCCTCTAAGACAAAACACCTTATTATTATGATGGTATTTTTGTCTCAAAGAAGGTTTTTCCAATTTTCTCTCTTGGGAGGAGTACCTCACATCACAGTTGTGCAAATTAGGAGCTAGCTCCAGGAAAAAGTTCATGTCACTGCAGAAGTACAACTGTGCTCAGAGCAAAACACACAGCTTCCTAATCAAATGAGCTCTGGCACTATAAAAAAATCTCTGTCATAGGGAAGTCAGTCTGGGTCTTTGGGGAACTGATTATGTGGCTAATCTGTGTAGCTATCTGCTAGCCAAGAAAAGGCCTTCATGGTTACTTTCAAGCCTACCTTTTAAATAGTGTTTTAAGGAGAAGTGCTGGACTATGTACTATAAATGGTACTTTAGCACCTGTTGACTTGCAGTTGATCTTGAAATGAGATATATATATATATTGGAGAAAAAAAGAAATAATCTAAACAGTTCCATCTTGAGAAGCATTGTGACTAAAATAGCATGAAGCCTGCTTTGGTGGATGTGGTTGGGCTCGCTACCTGAGGCTAGAAGAGAATTTGCAGTGGTGATCTCTCTGCTCTAAGGTCATGATCTGTTCTTGAGGCAAATAGAATCTTAGAATGGTTTCGGCTGGAAGGGACTTTAAAATCATCCAGTTTCAACCCCTTGCCATGCGAATTGGAACCTCCCATGGGGTTGGAACATTGGGGTTTGGAGCCCCCAGACCTTCCACTAGACCAGGTTGCTCAGAGATAGTGATGCTCTGGCCTTCAGAAATCTATCATGAAAAGAGACCTGCTGCTTGATACTGTTTGGGAATCCCCTTTGGAGAAAAACATGATAGAGCAGCAAAAACATAAAATCTACTCTAGAGAAGGAGAGCAGCCAGAAGTGCTGCCATCTTACTCCAATACCCGTTTTGGAGAGAAAATGTTAATGTGGTCACTATGTAGTTAAAGCCAGCTACTACACAGTCAGAAATGCTGACTGGGTAGCAGGTATACATTAGTGTGTTAGGTTGCTTTGTGCCTACAAGCCACTACTGATACTTGGGACCTTCTGTCTTTGTAATTCATCATTATTGTGTGATAATAGAATTGTGCAAGTTTAGGGGCTTCAGCAGGTGCAGTGTTCTGCAGGAACATGACATAAGCCCTGCTTTTGGCATCTTTAGGTATTGTTTTTCTGTTATTAGGAGGGGCTGCAAAGCGCATATATAATCTGGCACAGGGAAACTGCTTAAGATTGAATTATTGATTTCAAAAGGGAAAACAGTCTTGTTGCTCACAGTATTACCTTCACTTATTGAAATCTAAGTCAAAGTGTTTATTATTTATTTTTACTTGCTCTGTGTTTCATTTAGTGGACTTTAACTCCTGCTCTTCTAGGCTGGAAAAACATTTCTACCCCAGCTTTAAGCACCACACAGTCAGAGACTCAAATAATTCAAATATGAAAACCATATTTTTTCCTTGAATGAAAATGGAAAAGATTGGTCCGATCATATGATTTCATTAAATACTGGTTTTATAAAATAAAACTCATGTTTTCAAACCACCTTACTTTGAAGAAAGAGTCATTGGAGTACCTCTATGGGATGTGTTGTCACTTGTAGTCATGTTACCAACTACAGCTGGTGTAAATTAGGATACTGTTGAAACTGCTGGATTTAAGCACAAGTGTCCCAGAAAGCTGGCTGTTTCATTCTCAGGTTATGGTACCTCCTCTCTTCTCTGTTGTGTGCTTAGGGCTAAAATGATGCAAGTAAAGCAGGTGAGGTAAGGTGAAGAAAATTCTTTACTTCAGGCACCTTCTTTAGCTTGGAACAAGTGTGTAGAGAAATGTAAGGAAACTCACACTTCATTTATGGAGTTTATTTTTTGCTAAATTTATAACACACAGCTGGAGAAATTAAAAAAATCAAATACATGATTTGGCAACTGAATTAAGGCATGAATTTGTTATGTTCAGGATATATTCCTCTGTTACTGCATGTCTTTGAGAAAATGAAAAGCACCCCTGAAACATGCATCTGAAGTGAGATACATAGCACTACATGGGTATTCTCTCTTGGCTCCTGCAGGCAGTTTGCAAAAGCACTAAAGCATAGAATATCCTTGCCTTAGCCTGCATAGTTAAAAATATTATTGTTTGGAAAGGTAAGATAATTGTTGCTCTCTCTGTCCTAATGACTTCCTGAACAAACCCAAATGTTTTACTTGAGTGTATTTATTCTTGCTTTAATTTCTGTCTGTATTCCTGTAGTATGGTAATACTGTAGTGCCAAGGGAGAAAATTGCTGCTACAGCTGTTTTGGTAACCAAGTTTTCTGTTGATATCTGTAATGCCTCTTTCTTGTGATAAGTAAACTTTGGTCTTCTTTCTTAGAGGAAGAGGCTTTTTGAGGGTTTCTTGTTCTGTTTAAGTAGGAAGGATTAGGTCCCACAGTGCCCTAAAATACAGTTGAGCTGTCCTTCCTGAGACTTTCTCCTTCTCTGGTGTCTCTTTCTGAAATTATGGCAGCAAAAACAGTGTTTAATGGTCTAGGGGTTTTCTATTGTCCTTTATAATGTCACTATAATTTAGGTCCTATTTCTATCTCTTCTAATGCTCCCAAGCATTTTGTTTACTTTAGCTCAGTACCTATTATGCTATGGTGGCTATCTATACTTCTTCCTCTTAGGGGAAAATAGCTAAAAAGCTGACAAATTCAGAATCCATATTTGCATTCATGAATATCTTATTTGTCCCAGTGTGCGTTTTTATCCAAATGGAAATTCATTTCCCAACCTATAGCTCAGGTACTAAATGCATTTAAATCCTCAGAGCTGTTCACAGTCCTCTCTGGTTATTAATAACCATAGCTGAACTCTGTGGAGTCGGCAGACTTTCACAGCTGGCATTCTTTATTCCATATTACTTCACTGACTCCAGTACCGACACTTACACCTCCTTCATCCAGCAGTAGTTAACCGTGTGGGCCAGCTTATCTGGTCAGTTTTTTCTTAATTTCCTGCTTTCCTTTCTAAAACATTCTGGAGCTATGTCTCTTTTTACACACTTTGACATGAGACCATGGTAAAAAAAACCCAATCAAACAAACAAAAACCAAAACCAACCCTCCTGCCCCTCCTCCCCCAAAGAAAAAAAAAAACCACAAAAACAAACAAATAAGCAAAAAAACCCACACAGAACCCCCCACAACCAAAACTCCACAAAAAGTCCCAAACAAAACAAGTTAAAACAACTGAGTGAGGAGCAAGGAAGTATCCCTCAATCCCAGGAGTGCTGCTGATTCTCTTCAAATATCTGTCAGCATTGAAAGGTATCTCTTTTCTGTTACTAAATGAAGACTGTCCTCTAATTTTATCTTTAGAATGAATGTTTTTTGTTATTCTGTTTTCATGTTTTTGCTGCTGGGATCTATTTTGTACCTTGTCATCCTGACAGCCTCAGGATACTGTACAAGGAGGAACAAGGCACCGGGGTGCGCATGCCACTTTGTTTGGCACAATTTATCTGTAATTCCTGTGAAAGTCATATTTTGATGCAAACTATATGAACATGTCTTCTTGCTTCAAAGTAACAGTCACAGGATCATGTCTAGAACTCCACTCTTTCACCTGTACAAAAAATCATGACTCTTGAGCCCATTTCCTTTTCCTTACTGTTATCTGACTTCACCAGCGAGTGGTCTCTGTGCTTTGTGTGATTCTAAGCCATCAGGTGTTTGGAAATGTTAACAGCTGCACTGGTGTTTTTTTCAGGTTCACTGCTGTCAGATTCCTGGGTAGTAAAATTATTTCTTTAAGTGTTGTGAGCAGAGCAGCTTCCAAGATAGATTTGCATTGCTTACTCTTTCTTGAATAAACCAAGCCATGCCTAGCTGTCTATTCTGAACTTGTGTATATATTTTCTTCCACCTGAGTGACGTGAGTACTAAACTGCTCGCACATCATTGCCTGCTTGTGAGGGGCAAGAAGTTTTTATATTGGGGCCGCTGCTGCACAGCCTCATGTCAAGTTATACTCCTCTAGGTAAAAGTTATCCTCACCCCTAGTTTCTAAAGCTTGGTTTATCTCATGACTGAAATTGTGATAATATCGTAGTAGGTATGTGTTGGCTCATTCACATGGTCTGTGAAAGTCAGTGAGTGTCCAAGTCGTGCTGGCTGTTTCCAGGCTCCATTCAACTTTACCAGCTCAGCTTAATGACTTCTAAATGCCAATTTTAATGGTATTCATGGAAAAGTCATGTCAGTAACAATCAAAATATATAGTAGGATGCTGGAAGTGAGTAGGAGAGGGAGAGAACATTATCAGGTGTTTATGGACATGTATGGGCTGTCCACATCTTGAATGCTGTCTGCATATCAGAATTTATTTGTATTTACTTGTGTACTTTTGTCCATTCTCCCACAGCTGTCCTCAGTCAGAGGCAAAATGGTGGAGCTTGATGACCTTATATGGGTGTAAGGATACTGTTAATTTAAAGACTGTCAAACAACAACTTGTGGTTTGGTTTTGTTTTGTTTGAGATGTTAGAGGAAATTGTTTCAACAATCTTGTTTACTGTGGCATCTTTTGAAATCTGAGGATAGCGTAGCTCTGTGTTTAAGTGTTACTCTAACTGATGTGTTATTGCTGTGTTATTAAAACAGAAGCTGTGAAAGCTTTCTTTGGTAGTATGTAGTGGTCTTGGATTTCTTCTAAGCATCTTATTTTACTTGAATTTTTTGGTAGTTGGTTAAAGATAAATATTTGTGAACCTATTTTGATTGAACAGCTTTGTCTTCTAGAAATAATCGCTGCAACTATGAGTTAAGTAAATTAACTATTAGACGTCTTGTGTTCAACAAAACTGCTTAACCTATTCTAAGGTATGCACTGCATTTACACTAAAGAAATTTCCCAGTGTCATTTAAAATGTTGCAGTGATGTCCTGATTTTGCGTCACTTCCTATGTGGCTGTGTTGTGTTCTCTCCATCTCAAAGTTTGCTTGCAATGGTGTGTTATTGTCTTTGTTGTGCATTGTTGTGGTGAGGGACAGTGCTCTTCCATGACATTGTGTTTCCTAAAGAAATGCAAGAATCCTTCCTCTTTCCCCATTGAAGGCATGCAGCAGCTTGGTAGGCGCTCTATGGCCAGCTGTCCCTGAATGAGAGCCCTGTGCACACCAAAACATCATGATACATGGGCACATTCTCCCCAGCTCTACAATGTGTGAATCACCAGCAGATGCAGTTGAACAAAGAAGCTGATAAATGCAAGATCAATTTCGCTATTCATTAGTGTGCATAAGCATTTTTTCAAGTTCTTGAAGGATGGAAAAGAAGAATTTTCTTGAAAAATGTGGGGACTAAATGTCTCAGAATAGCCAAAGAAACCTAGGCATGTGAGAGTGCTCTTTTTCCTTTGGTTTAAGGAAAGCAGGAACATACAAAATCCAGGAAATCTTGAAAGTAAAATGCTGACTGATGGAGCTTGATGATGCGGTACTGAGGTGTATGAATATCTGGAGAAAGAGAGGTTCTGGAGATGGACATATAGCTCCAGAAAGGTGATGAATATACATTGTATGCTTGGATATATGGCTAAAAGGTGATTGTGGTGATGGGGAGGTTTAGAAGGTAGTATGGCTAGAGACGGGCAAATGTAGACAAGGAAGTGATTGCAGCTTCTGTGAATTTTTTTTAAAAAGGAAAGAATGAATATGTGAAAACCTGAGCAAATACTCAACTGCCTCCTTTGCCTCATGGCCAACAATGCTCAGAAAGGAATCAAAGTATAATTGAAACAAGTAATCGCAACTAATTATGCTCTTATTGCTGATTAAAAGTGATAAGAGGGGTTTTTAAAGGTAAGATCCCCCAAAATACTAGGAAGGAAAATCACAGAGTGGAAGAGTGAAAAAGTACTTGAGGGATGATAGACATGAAATTGGGTCTAGAAAAGCTTGGAGAGTAGAAAAGCACAGAGCAGACCTGGAGGTTTTGAAGAGGCTTCATAGGAGCCAGGATGAAATGTGAGTTCAATGTGCAGAACTACCACCTGATGCAGTGAAGGAGGTGGAGTTAAAAAAGACAGGACTCCTTTGGTTTTAGATTGCTGCTAGATGGAAGCAGAAGGAAACTGAAAGGCAGGCCTAGTGAGCCCAGACAAAAATAACAACAACCAGGGCTTGAAATATAGGTTGGGTGACTGACAGCAGGTATGTGGTTAAAGTAATGGAGATCTTGGATGTTGCTTAGTTAGCAGACTGAAATCCAGTCATCTAGACTGATGAGGCTTCCCAACAAAACTGTGGTGATGTATGAAAGAGGTCTAAATGTAATAGTTGTGTTACTTTTAGACATTAGACAACCTCATATATTAGACAATCTCCTGTGTACTTAGCTTATGAGTTAAATAATACATTGATTTAAGTGCTAATAGGTGCATAGCAGAATACGGCAATTGGTAATCCGTTGTGTGACCCAGAAAACAAGGAACTGATAAAGATGAAACTTGCACTTTTCTAGAAAAGAAGCTTCAATTTTTTGTTAAATACCGTAATTTATGATGACCTATGCTGAGAAGTCTGACATCTATGGAGAATTTAGAATGATACGATCTCCTGTAGTCAGCTGAGGCTGGAGGGTAAAAACCGTTCTTTAAGTGTCAGTGATTAATTGCAGGTTAATAACAGGTAGGCATCGGTGGGGAAAAAAGGTGTCTGAGAATTACTGAGAAAGGAGGAGAAGCAGTTACTAAGTATCCCAAGGGTGTGAAGGAAGGCAGGCTGAGCAAAATCCCACTACGATAATGGGATGCGCATTTGCTTACGGAGGACTTTGTAATGCTGTTGTCCCACTGCTACCAGCCACTGCTTAGAGATGTCTCAGGCAGGAGAGTATGTAGCTGAGTGCCCTGCTCAACAGTATGAGGGGGAATGGAGTTACTGCAACAGACAGCAGCAGTGGAGAACTTTGGTTTTACTCTCTGTGATTACAGGTTAAACAACTTTTAGCGTGAGGCAGCCTGTTGAGCTGTGCTGTCACCACAAGGATCTGTCTAGGAGCATGATTGTTTGGAGTAGCATTAGAAATGGGACTGCAGATAACTCTCAAGGATTCTTCTTGGTGGGTTTCCTTTATTAAAATTTGTTATAAATAGTAATTTCATGTAGTTTAAAAACAAGCCGCTTTAGAGCATTAAATGGAAAGTTTAATTTCCAGAGAAACAAGTTACAACAGAAACCTCTGAACCTTCTAAACTTTCATTACTTAGTCTGTAATTTGAGATGCAGACATACAGCTCAGGTAACTATTTGGCTTAATCCACTTTGCTATTTGTAAGCTGCCCTAACTTCAAAAGCTAAGACTATTTTTGAAGGTTCTGGCCCAGTAATGTGTAATAACACACTTGTCAACTTGATATAGAAGTAGCTGAGTAAAATGTCTGCTAAGTGTGTATGCCTTAGGATGAGTGTATATTTATGTGTATGCTTGTGAATTCTGAAATGTTGTTGCATTGAAATATTTTAACAAAGCTAATAAACCTGCAATTACTCCAGGATGTGTTTAACACTACTTTTGAAGTGTGATGACTGACAGGTAAGTAGAAACACTCATTTTCTAGAAAGGCAAGATTTAGCTTTGACAAGTTTGATGCATTTATTCTACAAAATTTAAATAAAAATTCTCTCAGAGAAGAGAAACTGCAGCATGCAAATTCTATTTGAATGTAATTTTCTTTGATAAAATAAATTCACTTAAGATAGTTTGGGACATGTCCATTGACAAAATTTAAGTCAGTTTTTAAGCCTTAAGATGTTGAGACAGTTACTGGTTTTCTACAAGAAGCACATGGGGGGACTCTTGTCAGAATAGTTTCTGGCATCAGAGGCTCACAGCTATGGTGGTGTCTGCCTGGTCTAGCAGGAATCAGGTATGGGAAAGTTCAGGATAGAGCTGGATAGATCTGGATATTTTGACTTGAATGTTGGTATTTAAAGGTTTGATCATCTTTAAATAATTGGTCATCTTAGGAAAGATGAACAGATAATCTAGACCTAGAAATTCAATTTTTCTAATGGTGCTCAGTGAACCATTTAACTGGGTCATCTTTTTTAAAGGGTACTGTATGGTATCCTTAAATTTGTTTTGCATGCAACTACTTGTTGTATGCTTTCTATGAGGGCTTGGTATGTTGTGCGACAGTAGCTGCAGCTGGAGACTGAAGGCAGTGGCATACCCTTCCTGCCCCCAACCAGTGGCAGAGCAGTGGCTGCCTTCCAGTCTCACTGTTTTTAGCTTTTTTTGCTATTTGCTGCCATTCATGACAGCAGTGCTCTCCTGGCCAAAACCGAGTTCCTCAACCTGAGGGCAGTACCATTCATTTATCTTTCTAGCGGCACGGGCTAAGAGTTGTGTGTCTGAGTATGCTTTTTCTTCCTCCTTTCCTCCTTGCAATTCATGTTTTGCTCCTATGAGAATAATGTAGCCTGTTGAGAACTTGAGTGGGAGCTGGGAAAAACCTGAACTTTGAAAGTATTTGAGATTTAAAAAAACCAGCATGTTTTCCACTGCTGTGATGCCAAGATCTTCCTTAGTTTTCACTTGAAGGAAATGTCTGATTTCCTCTTCTCTAAAGACATTGAAGAACTAACTTTGCTTCTGACTAATATGGCACTCGCATAAGGGGTTTTAGGATATCTTTTTCCTCTCCTTTTTTTAGAGCCCCTATCTGCTAGGCAACAGTTTCATGCAGTATGATGCAGTCCAAACTTACAAACTTCTTTTGATTAAGCACTCAAAGCCGACTTTGAATAAAATGTTGTATAGGTTAATTCCATGCAGAGGGCTTGGGAACCTTAGTATATAATGTGTTAAAATGTTGGATGTGCAGACAGAAATAAATTGGTTACCTTGTTTACACACCCACAATTAAGAGGCTGCAATACTGTTAATCCATCTAATAGTTGGAGTACTTTTTAAAAATACAGAAATTAAATCAAGCAGTCTCAAGTAGTGATGGATGCAGGAAAAAAAGTCTTTCTCCATCTCAGTCTCAATTATTCTATAAAAGTTTTTTTTAATTTTTTTTTATTTTATTTTTGGTAGTATAGTTGACATTTATCTGCACAAGCCTACGTATACTTAACAGTCTTCTCTCTTTCCGTGGAAATTGGAAGCATGATGCATCAAGTGTTAATATAGTGCATTTATAGTATGTACTGCTGGCTGGGTGATTGGAAAAGAACTCTCAAAATGTCACCTGCTGTGAATCAGGCCATATGCACATTTGCTACCATTGCTATATAGAGATGGAAAATAAATAACTTTATTATTGATGGAGTGTAGGAAATACCAGATGCTTTGTTTTGAGGTGAAGTATTGAAACGAACAGGAATTTCTAGATTAAAGCACAATTGACTCTTTAATTGTTAACCCATAAGTTTCATCTTTCATATCTAGGTACAGGGTCACTGAACCTAGATGAAGCACTTTCACTAAATTTTTCATTTATTTTTGAGCTAATTTATTTTTGAGCTAATGCTAAAAGAGGCAAGTAATTCACTGGTGCTTTACTTTAGCTTTGCAATACCTTGTTGTGGCAGTCGCTATGCATAGAAAAGTGGTAATTTATGTAAGAAAGACAGAAAATAATACATCTAAAGAGTGGATTAAGGAAATAATTAGAACTAATAATCCTTAGAAGACTATGGGCAAGGAGGAATATGTGAATGATTGGAACGTAGATACTGAGAATATACTGAGGCATTTTAGCTCGCAATTAAAATGTTTTCAGATGTTCTTATAAATTGCCATCAGATTTTTCTGAAGTACTCATATATTTGCTTTCTAAAAATGCTCTCTCCAAGTAAGGCTAAAAACTCAAGACTCTGGTAAGGACAGAACAGGAGAAGAGCCACAAACAAAGCATCAGTGCTAGTCTATTTTTAAAATGTATTTTTATGTGGAATAGATCCATTAGAATGGATCCAGCAGCTGTGAAAAAGGAATGGAGTTGTGAGCATGTTTGATCTTGAAACTTGATCTTAAAAAAATCTTCATATTACTGAAAGTTTTATCAAAATAAGAGTTTTATCACATATAAAATATGTGCCAATTGTGCTAAGGATTGGATAAATTCAGGAGTCTGAATATGCTGAAATATTTACATATGAAGTGCTCAAGCAGTGGTAATGAAATAAAAACTATAGTAGTCTTCTGGTTGTGGAACATCCAAAATTGAAGAAAGGATTGTATTTACACTGTAAAATATTCACTATAACCCCAGTTCTGCCAAGTATTTGCTTTATGCTTGAATTATTCTTCAGGAATGGATTTAAACAGATATTTGACTTCAGTAAATGGAGATATTTGCACTTGTACAGCCAAAAATAGCTTACATGGCTTTAATTCGAAGGTAAGGTCCTCCTTTATTGGTGCTTGGTCTTTAGAAGTTTCTATGAGGTGGGCTCAAATTTGAATTTCTTAAGGTTTTTTTCCATTTTTTTTCCAGTTAACAAAGTGAAGGTGTTTTCCAGCACTGTAGCTTTCCAGCTGATGTGCTCCACCAGCTATGTGGGCTCAGGACCCAGCTAATCAGATGTAAAAACCTCGTGCAATGCTTTGTGTGGATGTCAGGTGCCAGCACTGACTTCTGCTGTATGTACCCCAGATGTTAAGGCAGATGTAGCTGCCTACTGTATGAAGTGACATTAGTTAATAGTAATGTTGAGACAAACCAGGGGGGTTTTTTTTTTGTCTGTTCTTGTGTTTAAATAATGTTTTTTTTCTTAATCTGATAGTTCAACATAACTGCTTCAGCAACAAAAATAAAATATCTGGGACGTATAGCTTAATGGACTGTAGCTTTAGCCAAGCCAGAAACACTTGTTAGGTGGTAAAGCAAATCCGTCTTTCGACTTCTGTAAGAGACTGGGTTTTTTTGTAGGGTTGTACTGACTTTTCTGTTTTATTACGGCACCAGTTCTCTAGAATAAGCACTTGCACTCCAGGAACTCCCTGGCTTTGTGTCTGTAATATTTTAAAGAGTTAATCTAATCAGTAATAATGGAAATAAGCCCTATAAAAAAACCTATCTACTGTAATTTTTCCTGTGTTTAAACAATTCAGTTACATATACTTTTAAAGATACGTACACTTTTAAGGCTTTATCAGAATTGCAGTATACAAAGAAAGAGCAACACCAGTAAGCAAAATGTGCAGTTTCTGATGCATGAAGGAATTCTGGCTGGTTGCATGAATTAATAACATACATACAAATGGATATTTAATAGTTTTTTTTAAAGGCCATATTATTCATCCAATCATGTAGTTTCACATGAGCTATTGTTTTTGACATGTATAATAAATGGCAAATATTTATTTGCATGTCTGCTGAATTAATATGTACTTAATGGTTTCTTTCTAAGTATGTACTTTCTGTTCATAGCAATGTGTTTGAAGCGCTGAAAGTGTGTTTTCCTCAAAGTTGTTTTCAGATTGCTGCTAATGGTAAGAAAACACTGAAGAAGTTTTTGTTATGTGACTGTTTATATGGTGTGGCACTGCTATATTCCACATTTCATATGAAATCAGGTGTGTATAGGTCAATTCTGTTCTGAATAAACCAGTGGCCTCTAGCTTGCTGCAACCTCAGTACAAAATCTAGAATTTTTCCAAATCAAATTCTTTCAAGTGTTTACTGAAGCACTATGTTCTGCTGTAATTTAAGCTCTAGTTTGGGTTTAGGAGTTTATCAGGGACCATGTGTGCAAGGATTTGGGTATTTGTATGCTGTTTTTTTTTTTTTCATTCCAACCCTAACTGTTCTGTGATTCTTTGTTACCTCCTAACCATGTCAGTGACTTTTTTTTTTTTCCTTCCTTGCCTATCTTTCTCTGAGAGGTTCACTTTTATGAAGAATTGCATCCATTCAAGTGGCATTAGACTGTGTTAGCATTGGCTCATGAAAAAAAAACCAAAAAAAACCCACTTTTTAAAGTTTGTTTCCATAACAAGAACAATTTTATATAGGTATTTAAGAATATACCCTGACCATGCATGACTATTTATTTTGGCTGAGCCCATGTTTTCTGCTCCCCCCCAGCTTCAAATGAATGCAATGTTTTAAGTACTGTAAATGCTGATCTTAAAGTAAATAAGTATTTGACATTACTGTAATGTCATTGGGTCTTAAATATATTCAGTGTGCTTGGACATAGTAACTCATATTTGATATTTGGAGGTGAGTGGTTAATTCATTTTTATTGCCTCTTAAAATTTGTTGAAGTGCCTATTTTATAGATATCTTGATAACTAGTTGGTGGTTTGGCTGATTTGGTAGCTTCACTGGCAAGAGGGGAAAATAAAAAAAGCAAGGCCAGAAGTGAGATGAGGAGTCATGATTGCTCCTTAGAGTGTGATTACACAACTTTGCTGTGATCAGTGATGAGCTGCTGCCTCCACTCTGGCAAAATCTGTGCTTAACATTTTGTTTCTCATTATAGCTGTATAGTCAGAGAGGGAAAGCTCTGGAGAGAACATTATTGAATTTCTTTCCTTTGCAAGGAAGTGAAAATTCCCTAAACTTTAATTCATAGAATAATAGAATGATTTGGGTTGGAAAGGATCTTAAGATCATCTAGTTCCAAACCCTCTGCCATGGGCAAGGTTTCTTTTCATTTGTCATTTAAAATTTTACCTATAGGGACTTCATATAACTTGCAGTTTGTTATGAGCTATTTCTGAGTTAGTAGAAACTTAAGAACTGTTGAACTTAAGAATATTCTCGTTTTCTACACTTCATACCAGTTTTGACTGGTTCAAGCTGGAGAAAAAAGAGGGAGAAATTTTTATTCTGTTGTATTAGAGTTGCATATAGATATTATATTCTTAGAGCAGCAGTGTTGCTATCCTCATGGTTAGCTTGACATTATGTCAAAATAAAAAATAAATCTGCCAAGATTCTGTCCTAAAATCTCTTCAGAGTAGACTCAACTCCAGGATGTCAGCTGAGCTCTGAGTAACTTTCTAAAATAGAACATCATGATTGGAGAGCTGGATTATTATTTTTTTTTCCAAGTTGTAAAATAAAATATCAGAGGCCTCTGAAGAGTGGATGTGCATTTTTTTTCTAGGTCTTATAACCCAAGTAATCTGCAGATGGATGCGATTTTTATTTAATCTGAAGAAACTAAGATAGTCTCCTGAAACTACTTGTTTCTGGGGTTTTTTTTAAATGTAAAAGCTTGGAAGCACTTGACAGCAAATGCCCCTTAATGTAATAATGTTGTTTACATAAACTGAAAAACTGATCAAACTAAGTTCTTTCAGGATCTCCTCTTAACGTGAGAGGAAAGAATGGTGAAATATTGAGAAGTTCACACCCTGAAAATTTTCCAGGAAGTCTGTTGGTGGCACCGGATTCATTTGAATCTATTTGGGCACTGTGGAGACACAGACTTTTATTTAAAAGTCATCTAGAATCATAGAATCATAGAATAGTTAGGGTTGGAAAGGAACTTAAGATCATCTAGTTCCAATCCCCCTGCCATGGGCAG